>VSMD01131005.1:0-12197 GCA_008750895.1 Mirza zaza
GGCGGATCATTTGAGCTCAGGAGTTCGAGACCAGCCTGAGCAAGAGCGAGACCCCATCTCTACTATAAATAGAAACAAATTAATTGGCCAACTAATATATATAGAAAAAATTAGCCGGGCATGGTGGCACATGCCTGTAGTCCCAGCTACTTGGGAGGCTGAGGCAGCAGGATTGCTTGAGCCCAGGAGTTTGAGGTTGCTGTGAGCTAGGCTGACGCCACGGCACTCACTCTAGCCTGGGCAAGAAAGTGAGACTCTGTCTCAAAAAAAAAAAAAAAAAAAAAAATTACTTCTCTGATCCTCATCTTTCTTATTCCAAATATGGGGCACATAGCACCTATTTTGGGGGGTTGTTTCTTACTCTAAAAGTCAATAACTGCTAATAACTGGTGGCAGTTGTTAGTTCCCTTCTGCTTCATTTCCCATCTGACCCTTCCTCCCCCCACTCCTTCCCACCCTCTGTCTGTCTCCTGTCACCCAGGGGCACAGGTGGGCAACAGGAGGCCTCACCCCTGCGAAGATGCGTGCAATGGTCTTGGGCCTCCTCAGAAACTGCACGGCTTCGCTGTCAGCCAGGTCCTGGAGGCTTTCGGGGATGTGCATGGTGGCTGTTCTCCTCCTGGGGCCCTGTGAGGCGGGAGCAGGGGTGCTGGGTGCTGCCTGCTGGGTGCCGCTGTCTGTGGGCTCCAGGCCCACCCTGGGCTCGGCTGTGCAGGACGACACAGATTGGGGAGGCTGGAGTCAGGGACACGGGGTGAGGGGCTACTGGGGGTCCAGGAGTGGGGAGCATGGGTTTGGGGTGCTGGGGATCTCATGAGTTGAGGTGCAGGGGAAGGGGGCTATTGAGGAGTCCAGAGGTGGGGGTGTGGGCTGAGGGGACTGGGTGGGATCCCACGAGCTGGGAATAAGGGGTGAAGGGGCTTCTGGGGTTCCTAGGAATGGGGGTGTGGGTTGAGGGGGGTGTTGGAGGTCCCAGGAGTGGGGGCCACAGTGAAGGGGCCGCTTCCAGCTCCAGAATTCGGGAACATGGGCTGAGGGGGGCCAGGGGTCCCAGAGGAGGTGTGCAGGGTCAGGAGCGCCCAGGCCCAGGGGAAGCGGCGTGGAGAGGGCTGGCCACTGGGGGCCTTGTCCCTTGACACAGGAGCGGGAGGGCCCACTTTAAGGCCCGCGTTCTCTGCGAGAGGACGCACGGGGGATTTTCTGGGGAGTAGTGGGTGCCGCATTCAAGGTCAGAACCCCTGGGAGGTCTGAACCGGAGAAATCCTGTTCAGGTTTTGGGGTGAAAGCACCCATAATGGGAACCCAGGCACCTCAGGGTATATTTTAGCGGTCCTTGTGATTTGGAGCTATTTCCCAGAATAAGGGCCTCCCTTTAGAATGCGGCTCCATCTTCATAAAAGTGCATTTCCTCAGGCTGGGAGTTTGGACCTCAGATCTGTGGGGAATCTGAGAACTGAGCTGTCCCCTCAGAATGAGGCGGCCATGCCCTCGGCACTAGGCTACCTTCTTAAATCGAGGTCCCCCCTATAAGGATGTGGAATGGGGGTGCTGGGGCTTGGGGATCACGCTCCCTGACAAAGGGCCACCTCTACTCTGGTGGGCCAGTCTCTGTCACCTGGAGGCCGGTTCTTCCTTCCGCCCGCCCTACTCTCCCGGTCCGGGGCGCCACCTCAGGCTTCTTTTGGTTCCGCTTTTTCCCGCCTTTTAGTTCCTCCACAGCTGATTGGCTGAGCCCAAGTCCCGCCCCCTTTCTTTTACCGCCTACTCGGGAGCTGACAGGGCGGGGGCGTGGCCTCAGCGGACGTTGGGCGGCTCGCCGTTGGCGGGATGCGCGCGCGAGCCCTGCCCCGCCCCATCCCTCTAGGGAGTGTCTCGCGCGCCCCGCCCCTTCCCTTTGAAGCAAGCCGACAAGGAGACTCTCCTGCGGCGCATGCGCTGCGCCCAAACGGGGCTGGTGGTGGGGCAAGGCCCGCAGATGGCGCATGCGCAGTTGAGATAGGGAGGCGGGGGAGAAATGTACTGCTCTCATTGAGCCAGGCTTTGCGCATGCGTTGTACTGCCGGCTGAAGCCAAACCTCGGGGGCCCAGGACCCTCCTGCACATGCGTAGGAGACTCAATGACAGTCCAGCGTTGGCTAAGGTGAGGGAGAGAGCGGGGAATTGCATGGCCAGGGGAGGGTGGCCCTGCACCTCCTAGGTAGCTTTTATGAACATGTCCAGTTCTCCTAAGATCCACTTCGCCGTGTAGACCCTGAACAATTGTACGACTACAGGAGCTCTGGGCCTGCAAAACGCCGCGGAGCCTAAGACCTTTGGCCCCTATCTGAGACCCAGGCCCCATGAGCAGTGTGGGAGGGGACGGGCAGGAGGGGCGAAAAGACGAGAGGAGACGGGCGAATGGGCTCTGCGCCCAGCCTGAGGTAGGGACGTCCCCTAGCGGGCGAGACGTGGAGGTGAAGGCGCGTTACCTTCTGATGACCTTTGACCCCTGCCTATTTCTCTCTGGTTTAGGCTCTGGGGGAAGGGTCTGGCCATGCTGCATGTGACCCGGGGGGCATGGGGGTCCAGGGTCCGAGTAGGGCCCCTGTTGCCCGCGCTCCTTGGGACGCCCCGGGCCCTGTCGTCGCTGGCGGCCAAGATGGGGGAGTATCGCAAGATGTGGAACCCCACGGAGCCCTGCGACTGGGCCCAGCAGTACCGCGAGCGCTTCATTCCCTTCTCCAAGGAGCAGCTGCTCCGCCTCCTGATACAGGTACCGCCCGTCCCGGGTCCGAGAGCCTGGGGACTACGATTCCCGGCAGGCTTCGCGGTGGCAGGCCCCCTGCCTGCTGCAGAGGGCTGCCCTGGCCCTTCCTGGGAGTTGTAGTTTCTGGTCCCCTCATAGTGACAAATGGGCTCGAGGGGAGTTGGAAAGCTGAGGCAGGTCTCTGAGATGCAGGTGAAGTGTCCATTCCTGAGTCAGGAATGTTCTGTGGGCTTGAACAGGCGCTCCCTGGGGCATGTTTTTTCCTTTGTAAAATGGGTATAATAATCATCCTCATCATTACTGTTTCTACTACCTACTAATTGTGTCTACATCGTCACAAAGCTATAGTCATAATTATTATCATACTATTTGAGCTCTTTCTCTATGGCACAGTGACAAACATTTTTCACGTATTATTGAATCATCAGAACAACTCAGTAAGAAAGAGAACCACCGTCATCCTCACTTTACCGATAAAGTAACTAAAGCATACGGAAGAAAAGTGACTTACCCAAGGCCACAGCATAGCTGCCCAACTTGAACCGAAGTGATCAGACTCCAGAGGTGGGCCAGGACTCGGGTCAGGCGAGTGAGGCGTTTGCTCAACCCTGAGAGTGAGTTGGGTGCTGTATTCACCTCACCCTAGTCCTGGTCCTGCCCCAGAACTTGAGCTCTTACTCCCACCACCATCACCATACCTGTCATTATTGAAGATTATTGTTCATCCATTTAACATTTATCGAACACCTACTGTATGTGCTAAGTGCTGTGCTAGACTTGATACACACACATGTGTAAATATACACTCACATAAACACTGATGTATATATATGGACATATATAATCTCATCAAATTTTCACCCTCTGAAAGGAGAAAGGGGGCTGTGATCCTCTGTTGCTGATGGGGAAACTGAGGCTCAAGAGGTGAAGACATTTACCCAGGGCACTGAGATAGGAAACACAAAGAAATGGTTCAATATGTGTGTTCTTTAGTCAGGCAGGCCTAGATTGGAGTTAACTCACGAGGACATTGTGGCCCTCAGCAAGTGACTTTCCTGAGTCTCAGTTTCTCCCTCTGAAGAAATGGGGGTTATAATTCCATCCACCTCCTTGCATCCTCTGGAGGATGATATCGTGCTGACAAACAGTTCCTGGCACACAATAAGCATTGTGTGGATGTTGGTGAGTTCAGCCATCTGTTTTTCACTATATTGGGTTGCTTCTGTTTCTTGCTCAGTAAAATGGATCATCCCCCCCCTCCCAACCAAAACAAAATTTTAAAATTTTGTTTTAAATTTTGTTTAAGAGTTCTGATTGTATGTATGGGCTGCCAGGGAAAGAATTCCTCCCATGGGAAAAGGGAAAAGGCCTACAGAGAAGTTTTGCTTCCTGAGGTAACAGGAATTCCATTCGAGTCCAGCAGAGAAGGCGGCTTTGGAGGCATTCTCGACCCATGTGGACTTCTGCACCCTGTACCACTACCACCACATCCTGGCCCAGCTGCAGGTGAGGACAGGGCCCCTCTGGCCCAATGGCACTTGTTTGCTCAACCACTCATTCAGCACATACTCACTGACACCTACTTGGAGCCTTGCCCTGTTCTAAGCACTGCGGACTCAGCAATGGATGGGACACATGGAGCCACACCCTCATGGAGCCAACATTCCAATTTGGGAGACAAGAAATAAAATAAATGTAAAGGCCGGGCCTAGTGGCTCACACCTGTAATCCTAGCACTGTGGGAGGCCGAGGCGGGAGGATTGTTTGAGCTCAGGAGTTTGAGACCAGCCTGAGCAAGAGTGAGACCCCATCTCTACTAAGAAAATTGAAAGAAATTAGCTGGACAACTAAAAATATATATATAAAAAAATTAGCCGGGCATGGTGGTGCATGCCTGTAGTCTCAGCTTCCCGGGGGGCTGAGGCAGGGGGATGGCTTGAGCCCAGGAGTTGGAGGTTGCTGTGAGCTGGGCTGACGGCACAGCACTCTAGCCTGGGCAAAAGAGCAAGACTCTGTCTCAAAAAAAAAAAAAAAATACATAAATAAAGTAGGATGACCCATAGTGGTCAGTGCTAAGCAGAACAATGCAGTAGAGTAGCAGGATAAAAAGGGACAGGATAGGGGGCCTGTTTTAGACAGAGTGATTGAGGAAGGGCTCCCTGAGGAGGTGATAGGTGGGCTAAAACCTGTGTGAGGAGAGGAAACCAGCCTGATGGCTGTTTGCAGGAGGATGTTCCAGGCAGAGGGAAGAGCAAGTGCAAAGGCCCTGAGGTAGGAGTGGGCCTGAAGTGTTGAGGAACAAACAGTGAGGAGGCCACTGTCACTGGAGGAGAGTGAGTGAGCAGGGAGGGTGGGAAATGAGCACAGAGAGGGAATAGGGGCAGATTGCTCTGGGCCTTGCGGGCCACGATGAGGACTTTGCTTTGACTCTGAGTGAGCCTGGAGCCATAGGAGGGCTCTAAGCAGAGGAGGGCTGTGGGATGAGCTAGTTGTTATCAGGATTCCTCTGGCTGCCACGTAGGGGACAGACCGTCAGAGGCAAGGAGACCTATCAAAGAGTCTATTATGTTTATCCAGGTGAGAGACAGTGAAAGCTCTGGCAAGAGTAACAGCAATGCAAGTGGCATGAAGTGTTCAGATGCGGGTCGTGTCGCAAGGCTTCGGCATTTGCTGGTGTCCTGGCTGTGGGGGTGGCGCAGTAAGGGAAAGAGAGGAATCAGGGGTGCCTCCGGGTGCCTCCATCCTTCAGGCCTGAGCCTCCCGAAGGATGGAACTACCATTTACTGAGATGTGGAAGCCCATGGGTTCAAGACGAGGAGAGAGATCTTCGAGGAAGACTGAGAGCTCAGTTTTGGGCGTAGAAATTTGAGCTGCCTTTAGACAGCTAGGTAGAGAGATGGACTCAAATATGTGGGTCTGGAGGTGAAGGGAGAGGTCTGGGCTGAGAGTCCACTCTGGGAGGCTCTAGATGGTACTAAATGGGACCACCAAGGAAATTAGTGTTGTCTTAGACTGTTCAGGCTGCTATCACAAAAAACACCATAGTTTGAGTGGCTTGAGAAATATTTCTTTCTTATAGTTCTTGAGGCACGAAAGTCCAAGATCAAGGTGTCAGTAGATATGGTATCTGGTGAGGGCCTGCTTCTTGGTTCATAGGTGGCACCTTCTTGCTGTGTCTTCACAAGGCAGGAGAGGGCAAGAGAGCTCTCTGGGGTCTCTTTTATAAGGGTACTGATCTTGTTTGTGAGGGCTCCACCCTCATAACTGGATTACTTCCCAAAGGCTTCACCTCCTAATACCATCACATTTGGGGTTGGGATTTCAATCTATGAATTTTAGGGGGACACAAACATTCAGTTCTTTGCAAGTGTAGACAGAGAAAAGAAGAGGCCTGGGACTGAGCCCTGAGGGGCACCAGCCTTGAGAAATCAGGAGGAGGAACTGGAACCAGTAAAAGGCAGAAACAAGGAGCATCCAAAAAGAGTCAGAACTCCAGGAAAGAATGGTGTCTGGAAGGCAAATTCTCAGTTCTCCCCTCCTCCACCTCCTAGGAACCTGCCTGTGTTGGGGGTCCCCGAGACTACCCTCAGGTTCAATGAATTCACTCAAGGGACTCATAGAGCTCAGAAAAGCTGTTACACTCACTATAACAAGTTATTAATATTATAGCAAAAGATGGTGACTAAATTCTGCAAAGGAAGAAGGCACATGAGGCAGAGTCAAGGAGAGACCAGGTGTGAGCTTCCAGCTGTCCTTTGTCAGTGGAGTCATCTGGGCAGTGCTTACTTCTCTCAGCAAAGATATGTGACAACATGCAAGGAGTATTGGCAACCAGGGTTGCTCACGTGAGCCTTGGTGTCCAGCATTTTTATTGGTGTCAGTCATGTAGGCATGGTGGCTGACCTTAGTCTCAGCCCCTCCAGGGATCAAATTGATACTGAGTGGCCCAAGGCCCCAGGTAGACTAAGACACTCTTATCAGGCAGGACATTCCAAGGACTTAGAGCAGGTGTCCTCAAACTAAGGCCAGCGGGCCACATGCCTGCCGAGGACATTTATCTGGCCTGCCAGGTGTTTTTGCCACCGCTGCCTGTCCTGCTTAGCAACTGACTCGTCCCAGGCCCACAGTGCACATGTGTGGAATGTGTGTTGCACTCTCCAATGGCCCTCCAACGGACTGAGGGACAGTGAGCTGGCCCCCTGTTTAAAAAGGTTGAGGACCCCTGGCTTAGAGGTTGCCTCGAAGGAGCTGGCCAAGGGCCAGTCCTTTCTTTGGAATATGTAGGGTTTGGACACTTCCAGCCTACTGAGTTCACCCACCACTGCCCTCTGCAGCTCCCCTCTTTGCTTTGAATAATAACAACCACAGCAACACGGCCATCACAGCACCTCCTTGCTGAGTGTTCACTCTGTGTCAGGCTCTTTAACTCCTTCCTGCAGCGCTGAGAGGCAGTTGCCATCAGCCTAGTTGCACTAGCAGAAACCGAGGGTCACCCGTGACGTGCCCAAGGTCACATAGTTTCACAAGTGGTGAAGCTGCAATTTGAGCCCATTGACCTGCCCCCTTTCCTGTAGCCTCAGGAGTTGGAGTTGTTTTTGTTTTTCTATTTTAAAAGTTTTTTGGAAAACACATTTTATTATATAGACATTTAAATAGGTAGAAACGTAGAAAGATATATGTATATTGTCTCTGAGGCAGATTTTAAACAGAAGCGCTGAGGTAACAGAGGGGAGGCAGCGGACGTGAAAGAGGCCCACTTCACAACCGTTTGCTGACGACCTGACTCCTTCGAGGAAGTGGCCTGGGCAGGGAAAGAATCAGAACAGCCCCAGCTCAGACGCCAGGTTCATTGTTCACTAGCAGTGCCGGGTGACGGTGACCTTGGCAGGTGACCTCTCTCTGGCCCTTTTTTCATTATTTATTCATTGATTGTGTTCTCTCGGTAAATATTTACTGAGCACCTACTGTGTCTCCCCAGTGGTCCCAGGTCCTGGGGCACGTTGGGGAGCATGGCAGAGACCAGCAACAAGGTAAAGAAGTCAAATGTGTTAAAAGTGCTCAGATCTAAGGATAGGGTTGCCAGAGTACAGCAGCGGTCTCCAACCTTTTTAGCATCAGGGACTGGTTGTTTTTTTTTTTTTGAGACAGAGTCTCGCTTTGTTGCCCAGGCTAGAGTGAGTGCCATGGCGTCAGCCTAGCTCACAGCAACCTCAAACTCCTGGGCTCAAGCAATCCTTCTGCCTCAGCCTCCTGAGTAGCTGGGACTATAGGCAGGCACCACCATGCCCAGCTAATTTTTTCTATATATATTAGTTGGCCAATTAATTTCTTTCTATTTATAGTAGAGACGGGGTCTCACTCTTGCTCAGGCTGGTTTCGAACTTCTGAGCTCAAACAATCCGCCCATCTCGGCCTCCCAGAGTGCTAGGATTACAGGTGGGAGCCACCGCGCCCGGCCTCAGGGACTGGTTTCATGGAAGATAATTTTTCCATAGACTGCGGGGGGTGGGGCGAGTGGTTTCTGGGTGATTCAAGCACATTGCATTTATTGTGCAGTCAAACCTCTCTGCTAATGATCATCTGTATTTGCAGCCGCTCCCCAGGGCTAGTATCACCGCATCAGCTCCACCTCAGATCATCAGGCGTTAGATTCTCATAGGGGGCGAGCAACCTAGATCCCGCGCATGTGCAGTTTACAGTAGAGTTTGCGCTCCTATGAAACTCTAATGCCACTGCTGATGCGACAAGAGGCTGGGCTCAGGCAGTGATGTGAGCGATGGCAGCGACTGTAAATATAGGTGAAGCTTTGCTTGCCCACTGCTCACCTCCTGCTGTGAGGCCTGGTTCCTAACCAGGCTGGTATCCACCCATGGCCTGGGAGTTGGGGACCGCAGGAGTACAGGATGTCTAGTTTATTCATTTCCATAACAAATGACCATCAACTGGGGGGCTTAAGCCAACAGAAATTTATTCTCTCAGGTCAGGAGGCCAGAGGTACGAAGTCAAGGGTTGGTTCCTTCTGGAGGCTCTGAGAGAGGAACTGCCACATGCTTCTCCCAGCTTCTGGTGGCTCTGGCAATCCTTGGTGTTCATTGGCTTGTAGACACATCAATTTAGCCCCTATCTCCATCATCATGTGGCCTTCTTCTGTGTCTGTGTGTGTCCTTTTCTGCCTCTAAATCTGGTTGGATTTAGGGCCTACCCTAATCTAGTATGATCTCATCTCTGTCCTTACCTTAATTCCATCCTCATCCAAATGAGGTCATAATCTGAGGTTCTGAAGGGACATGAATTTTTAGGGGACACTGTTCAACCTGCTATACCTGGTAAATTTAAATTACAGGTAAACTATGAATAACTTTTTAGTACAGTATAAGTATGTCCCATGCAATAGAGTCCTCAGATACTGCATGGGACATACTTAAACTAAAAAGAATGCTTGTTGGTGATCTGAAATTCAGATTTAACTGGGTATCTTATACAGTCAGCGCTCCATATCTGTGTGTTCTGCATTCATGGGTTCAACCAGCCACAGATTAAAAGTATTTGGGAAAAAAAAATTGCATCTCTAGTTAACATGTACAGACTTATTTCTTGTCATTGTTCCTTAAACAATACAGAGCTGGGCATGGTGACTCATGCCTGTAATCTTAGCTCTTTGGGAGGTTGAAGTTGGAGGGTTGTTTGAGCCCAGGAGTTTCAGACCAGCCTGGGCAACATAGCGAGACTCCTTCTCTACAAAAAAATATTAATAAAAAAATCAGAGGGGCATGGTGACATGTGCCTATAGTCCTAGCTACTTGAGAGCTTGAGGTGGGGAGATCGCTTGAGCCCAGGAGTTCGAGGCTGCAGTGAGCTATGATTGGGCCACTGCACTCAAGCCTGGGCAACAGAGCAAGACCCTATCTCCAAGAAAAACAAAAAACAAATACAGTATAACAACTATTTATGTAGCATTTATATTGTATTAGGTATTATAAGTCATCTAGAGATGGTTTAAAGTATACAGGAGGATGTGCATAGGTTATATGCAAATATTATGCCATTTTATATCAGGGCCTTGAGCATATGAGGATTTTGATATCCCCAAGGAGTCCTGAAACCAACCCCTTATAGACACTGAGGGATGAGTGTATTTTTTTCCCCTAAATTTGGCAAACCTAATTAAGGAGAAAAAGAAAGCAAGGCAGGAGGTGTTTTGCAGTTTTAGGTAAAGTAGTCAGGAAAGACCTCACTGAGGAGGCGACATTGGAGCACAGACCTGAAGGAGGTGAGGAGTGAGCCGTGCGGAGCTAGGGGGAACAGTAAGTGCAAAGGCCCTGTGGCAGGAGTGTGCACCGTGTGTAGGGGGAATATCAAGGAGGCCTTGTGGGGCTGGAGCTGGGCGAGTCAGGGGGAGAGGGCCAGATGTGAGGGCAGAGGGGGAACCAGGACCAGCTCCTGCAGGGCCTTATAAGACTTGGTGAAGACTTTGCTTTGACCGAATGAGCAGGGAGCAGAGGAGGGACAGGAGCTGCTTTAGGTGGGAACAGGCACACTCTAGTGGCCATATGGGGAGCAGGCTGAGGGTGAAGACTGGAGCAGGGAGACCCAGCATCCAGGCCAGGCCACTGTACCCGGCCAGAGGAGGAGGGTGGCTCAGACTAGGGAGTGAGAAGTGGTGGGATTCGGGATCTATCTCGAATGTGCTGCTGTCGGCATTCGCTGGTTGGTGTGAGCAAGAGAGGATCGCAGGATGACCCCTAGGCCTTAGGCCTGACCCCGTGGAAGAACTCAGTCGGCCTTTGTTGAGATGGGGAAGAGAACAGCAGATTTGGGGAGGGAGCAGGACCTTAGTTTGGGACATGGGGAGTTTGAGAGGATGCCCTGGTAGAGGCGTTGAGAGGCCCCCCCCCTTCCCCTGGGATGTCTGCATGGAAATGCTGAGCAGGCTCTTGGCCGTGTGAATCTGGAGCTCAGGCGAGATGTCTGGGCTGGAGACAGACATCTGGGAGTCCTCAGTGGACAGATGGTGCGTGAGGTCCCCAAGAGGATGCTTGAGAATAGAAAATGGCAGCAGCGGTCACCACGAAGACCCAATTAAATCTTTCATTCTTTCAGCTGATGTTTGCGTGGGGCCAGGTGCCAGGTGCCGGGGCTTCATTGAGGAGTGAACTCAGGCTTGCGCCCTGCTTTCAGGGAGCTAAGCTTGGGAGGTGGATCAGACGCTGTCCCCAGGGAATGGCCAAACAAACTTACACCGTGAAGGCGAGGGGCACGGTCCTGTGCAAAGTAGAAGAAGTCTCCCTTTTCTTTATGCTGGTGCTATCCAGTATGGTAGCCACTGGCTGCATGTGGCTGTTTAAATTTAAAGTAATTAAAGTAAAATACAAATTTTTCTTCTTCAATTGTTTTTTGAGACAGGGTCTCAATCTACTACCCAGGCTAGAGTGCAGCGGTGCAATGATAGCTCACTGTAACCTCAAACTCCTGAGTTTAAGGAATCCTCCCACTTCAGCTGCCCGAGTAGCTGGAACTACATGCATGCCACCATACCCAGCTAACTTTTTAATTTTTTGTAGAGGGTCTCACTATGTTGCTCAGGCTGGTCTTGAACTCCTGTCCTCAAGTGATCCTCCTGTTTTGGCCTCTCACAGTTATGGGACAACCGGCATGAGACACTGCACCTGGCCTTTCTTTCTCAATTGTATTCATCATGTTTCAGGTGCTCAGTAGCCATTTGTGGCCAGTGGTGACCTTGTTGAACACTGCAGATCTAGGATTTTTCCATGATTGCAGGAAGTTCTA
Organism: Mirza zaza; assembly: GCA_008750895.1. Classification (NCBI taxonomy): domain Eukaryota; kingdom Metazoa; phylum Chordata; class Mammalia; order Primates; family Cheirogaleidae; genus Mirza; species Mirza zaza. The sequence continues at coordinate 11,534 of VSMD01131005.1, forward strand.
TTGGATGGTGCTTTTCTTTTTTCTTTTTTTTTTTTTTTGAGACAGAGTCTCACTTTATTGCCCAGGCTAGAGTGAGTGCCATGGCGTCAGCCTAGCTCACAGCAACCTCAAACTCCTGGACTCAAGCAATCCTGCTGCCTCAGCCTCCCAAGTAGCTGGGACTACAGGCATGCGCCACTATGGCCGGCTAATTTTTTCTATATATATTAGTTGGCCAATTAATTTGTTTCTATTTATAGTAGAGATGGGGTCTTGCTCTTGCTCAGGCTGGTCTCGAACTCCTGAGCTCAAAGGATCCGCCCACCTCGGCCTCCCAGAGAGCTAGGATTACAGGCGTGAGCTACCGCGCCCGGCCTTTTTTTTTTTTTTTTTCCATGATCTCGGATTTTGTTTTTAATTAAGTTATGATCACACATAATTTTTGAATTTGTGTATATCTCCTCTACTTTAAGCCTTTTAATGAGTTGGTAAAAGCACCATTACCAATCACACATATATAGATCTTCTACAGTTTTATGTGTTTCTGAACAGCTGTTTAAAGACAATCCTGGCCGGGCGCTGTGGCTCAAGCCTGTAATCCTAGCTCTCTGGGAGGCCGAGGTGGGCGGATTGTTTGAGCTCAGGAGTTCGAGACCAGCCTGAGCAAGAGCGAGACCCCATCTCT
>VSMD01131006.1:0-34732 GCA_008750895.1 Mirza zaza
ATATTTTCCTGGTTAGAGCTGGAACCCATACTACTAAGTGAAGTATCACAAGAATGGAAAAACAAGCACCACATATATTCACCAGCAAACTGGTATTAACTGAGCAGCACCTAAGTGGACACATAGGTATTACAGTAATAGGGTATTGGGCAGGGGGGCGGGGGGTGGGTATATACATACATAATGAGTGAGAAGTGCACCGTCTGGGGGATGGTCATGCTGGAGACTCAGACTTGTAGGGGGAGGGGGGAAGGGCATTTATTGAAACCTTAAAATCTGTACCCCCATCATATGCCGAAATAAAAAAAAAGATGTTGAAATCATTGTGGAAGTATAAAATAAAAGTACCTAATTAAAATACCATAACATTTGTCAAGGGCAGCAAAAATTCTTTCTGTTCTTTAAATATTTTCCTTCTTATAAGGTACTAGTAAAATTCTTAAACATGATGCAAGATTTCCCCCAACAATACCATGTATTAATTATCTAATATACACTATATATTCGTTCTGTTAAAAACTTTAGACAAATTAAATTTAACAGAGTTTAACTGAGGAAAGGACAATTTGTGAATTGATCAGCTTCCAGAACCAGTGTAGGATCACAGGGACTCCAGAGCTAACACATGGTCAGATAACATTTACGGACAGAAAAAGAACAGTGTGTACAGAGAAAAGTAAGGTATAGAAACAGCTAGATTGGTTAAATTGGGTCTTTGCCTTATTTGAACCTGTTTTGAAGAGCTGGCTGCCTAAAGTTGATTAGAGATCAGCTACTATGATTGCCTGACAGTTGGCTACTTGTTACAAAACCATTTCTCTTTGAGCATTTTTTCTTGTTAAGTCAAGTACAGTATTATATAATATGGTACTATATTAATATTATTATATCATAATACTATTTGTGTTTCCTATATTTAGCAACTTTAATCAAAGGGAAGGCTAGAGGAATTAGGTATGGGAAGACAGATAGTAATATATGGTTTTGAGGAAAGCATAGCTTCTGAAACTTAATCCCCAGATATTGAAACAAAAGTAAGAGTGATATTAATGGATTTATCAATGGGGATACACATTTCCCCTATAATTTGGCAGAGCTTTTCTACATGAAGTCATGACAACTAGAAATTTGGCTATAAAATTTAAACAACCACCAACTGTTCAGATATGGAAAATTTAACCAGGATCTAATTAGACTCAGTGTAGAGAAAAGTGGAATGCAGAAATTTAGTCTATTAGCAATGATCACATATTATAACATCTCATTTTGAACTAGCATTAGATCTTGGTGAAAACAAATGAACAGATAAACAGTATAAAATACAGAAACATGAATATGATCCTGAAAGATAAATAGCATCTCTGGAATATAAATATATATTTTCTAGAGAATCTAAAAATGTAAACAAAATAAAAATTCAAATTGAAACACTGGGAAAAATTTAAGGATAAAAAGGAGTAGGCAAGGATGAGACACAATAGCATGAGCTATGTACAAGGTAATAACCCGTGATGCAAAGAGAGTAAGCTGAGAAAAAAAGAGAACTAAGTAGTGAAAGGAAAATTTTAGGGAAACTCAAATGGCAATAGTAGGTTGAACAATAAAAGTCAGACCCAATAAAATACTTACTGTATGATCCCATTTATATAAAATTACAGAATATGCATAGTGACAGTATTTCAGTGATTACATTGGCCTATGGTAGCAGAAATTGACTGAACATATGCATCAGAGAACTTTATGGTAGTGAATAAAACATTCTATATTTTGATTGTGTAATATTTACAGAGGTATAAACATTTGGCATGACTTGTTAAATATTAAAAAAGTAGCTGTAATTATATTTAAATTATATCTTAGTAAATTTGATTAAAATGATGATAAAATATAATACATGTAAGCATTAAGTGTAAAATGAATGAAGAAATAAAAGTAATAGAAAGTACTAAAATAATTTTAATATATATACATTAAGATCTATTACATTCTACATAAAATCAATGAAATCACTTTCATGCAAAATTGTTTCCTAGTAAAACTGTCAAATTAAAAACATAAAATTTAAAAAAAACTATTAGGGAAGGAGTAATTAATACCTTCTCACTTAAAAATAAATCACACAGGCTTCCTATAGTCAATGGCTATAGCCAAAGACAATGCAGAAATGTCCTTGTTTTGAGAAAAGGAAGCTAGGTTGTTTTCCATATATTATTGCCACAAAACATACAAATTTTAGCTGATAAGAAATAAGAAAACATCTAGTCTTAATGCCCTCGGTGAGACTATTTGAAAACATTCTGCAAGTACATAAAAATTGATTATTATTTATGAAGCAAGAAACTGGATGATGAAAATTAGTATGAGTTAATTTCTATGTTGTGATTTCAAAAAATGAGTGCAAATATTAAAATAAATCCTTATAATGGAAGGTTTAAAAAAGCATCTGACTTAACATAATCTGGTTTTAAATTCCAGATTGTAATAAGCTATAATTTTTATCAGAGTATCATTTTTCCATTATTTAACATTAAAAAACACTGCTTTGGGTTAGATATATTTTTTATTATTTTTAAGATACCAAACAGTGAAAACAGTATGTTAAAGCTGAAAAGTCAAGAAAGTTGGTAGGTAAGAGGTACATATTTATAACTATTACTCTCTGTTACCTAATGCATAGATAATCATATTATAAATAGAAATGGTTAAAACAATGGCAAAATCTCAGAATTAACCACTAGATCAACAGAGGCTAACGTATATACCTGTGGCTGGAAGTAATGATACAGACACTAGCTATTAGAGAGGCAAATTCTGTATTCTTTTGTGGGAAGTTTGTAGGAAGGATCACTAATTTTATGACTTTCTGAGGGCAATTTAATGAAATGAAATGGACTGAATCCCCCAAGACACCGGAGGACTTACTCCCTAATCTTGCAACACACTAATCCCATTGACATTGGTAAAGAACTTTATCCCTTTGGTGAATGAGAGAGCATGACCTTCCCCAATTATACATAGAGTCTACAAATGTACGTCTAATATAAATGCATAATTTCCACTGTATAAGTGTGTTCAATGCTATTCTTTGAGGAAAGAAGGATCACTATTACCTCTCACAGCTTGTTGAACTACATCCAGCCAGAAAACTCCAAGTTTTATCACTTGCTTTATGTAATGGGAGTTTTTAATACGATTGAAAAAGTAAATAAGTATTCAAAAAAATTACTTATGATTTAATGCAGCAGTTGTCAACTGATCATTAGATCATCCATGGACTTAAAAAATATTGATGACTAGGACCTGCATTCAGAGATTTTAATTTAATTTGTCAGAGCACAGCCAAGCAGTGAATTGTTAAAAGCTCCTTAGGTGAATCCAATTACCTGCCAATGTTGACAACCACTCTGATTTAAAGTGATGAAAGTTATTAAGAAAAACAATTATAAAAGTGTATCAAACTATGGCAAATTTCACGGAAAAGTAACACATATACATTTAATGAGCTTTTAAATGATATTCAGGATGTTACTTATACAAAATAAACAGAACACAGGATCAAGTTCTTTGAAAAAATGATGTATTTAAATTAAATTTCCATTTGAAGAAATAAAGAATAGAATGGTCACTGGTGAAACTGGGGATATTGTCAAAGAATTAGATAACATCTAATTTGAGATTCTTTGAAAATAAATGTTTCAAATAATTAGATAACAGCACAAATCAAAAATAGAAACTTAAAATGTCTATACTCCCCAAAGTGACCTACAGATTTAATGCAATCTCTATTAAAATACCAACATCATGTTTTGTAGATCTAGAAAAAATAATCCTATGCTTTATATGGAACCAGAGAAGATCCCATATAGAAAAAGCAACGTTAAGCAAAAAGAACAAATTTGGAGGCATCAATTTACTAGACTTCAAGGTATACTACAAGGATATAGTAACTAAAATAGCATAATACTAGCACAAGAACAGAGACATAGAAAAGTGGAATGGAACTGAGAACCCAGATAGAAAACTGTCCTGATATAGCCATCTAATCTTTGACAAAGCAGACAAAAACATACACTGGGGAAAATAATCTTTATTCAATAAATGGTGCTGGGAAAATTTAATAACCACATGTAGAAGATTGAAATAGGATCTGTACCTCTCACCTCTCACAAAACTTAACTCATAGTGGATAACATTCTTAAACCTAAGGCATGAAACTATAAGAATTCTAGAAGAAAATGTTGGAAAAATTCACATAGATATTGTCCTAGACAAAGAATTTATGAAGAAGACCACAAAGGCAATCACAGCAACAACAAAAATAAATAAATGGGACCTGATCAAATTAAAAGCCTTCTGCACAGCCAAGGAAACTATTACGAGAACAAACAGACAACCCACAGAATGGGAGAAAATATTTGCATAGTACATATCCAATAAAGAGCTGATAACCAGAATCTATATACAACTCAGGAAAATCAGCAACAAAAAACAAACAACTGCATCAAAAACTGTGCAAGGGACATGAACAGAAACTTAGACTAATGGCCAACAAACATATGAAAAAATGCTCAACATATCTAATCATCAGGGAAATGCAAATCAAAACCACAATGAGATATCACTTAACTCCAGTGAGAATGGCCTTTATCAAAAAGTTCCAAAACAATAAATTTTGGCATGGATACAATCTCTGTGGAAAGCAATATGGAGATACCTCAAAGAGATACAAGTAAAACTACCATTTGATCCAGCAATTCTATTGCCGGGTATCTACCCAAAGGAACAAAAGACATTCTATAGAGAAGACATCTGCACTAGAATATTTACACCAACACAATTCACAATTGCAAAGATGTGGAAACAATCCAAGTGCCCATCAATACATGAGCAGATTAATAAAATGTGGTATATGTATACCATGGAGTTCTAGTCAGACACAAAAAACAATGGTGATCTAACACATCTAGTATTATCCTGGATAGAGCTTGAGCACATTCTTAAGTGAAGTATCACGAGAATGGAAAAACAAGCAGCACATGTACTCACCATCAAATTGCTATTAACTGATCAACAGTTAAGTGCACATATAGTAGTAACATTCCTTGGGTGGCAGGAAGGTTTGAGGGAGGAGGAAGGAATGGGTATATACACCTAATGGGTGCGGTGCACACCTTCCAGGGGTGGACATGCTTGAAGCTCTGACTCAGGTGGGACAAAGACAATATATGTAACCTAAACATTTGTAGGTATAATATGCTGAAAAAAATAAAATAATAAGTAGAAACTATGGAATAGTAGACATTGAAGTTAGATTAATTGATCAAATTCCTATATGACAAAAATTTCAGTTGAGAATATAATAAAGAAGCAGAAGCATCAAAGAAAATGATTGCATATAATATTTTATTTAATTTTTTTAGGCTTTCTTCACAGCTTGGAAGTAATTCTAAAGTGTTAGGTAAGATGAAAAAACATATATTCTGGTTAAATTAGTGAATCACAGGGCTAATAAAACATTCTACCAGTTTTCAGCAAAAAGAACACTATTAGCGTCATTTAAAAAAAGTTTTCTTCACAGAAAAATTAATCTCTTCTGTTGATTTCAAGATAACTATAGAAGCTCTAACACTTTATATTTTCAGATTAAAGTCTTGTGATCAAAAGTATATGTTTTCAATTATCTTTTCTTAAAAAAAAGGAACACAATTTGGATTCTTTGGCTCTTCTTGACCAATCAACCATTCTCTGAAAAAACATTGCCCGTAAGAAAAAAGAAAATAATCTTTCACTAATTATCTTCTACTAGGTCACATAAACACACGTGGTGTTAAGGGTGGAATTAGTTTTGTCCAAAGCATATGAGAATTAGTAAATAGTGGCCCCTCCCTAAAGTGAAAACATAGCATAATTAATATTTACCATGAAAACATAAAGCTGTTAAAAAATTTTATGCAACAGTCAACATGGTATTAAAATACACAAAATAAAACAGCTTCTAAACGGCTACATATATGGATAGAGAGGGCCTTGGCAGCCATACTTGGTGTCCTGAAATTGTAGACAGTCATGAGACAGAAGCCATATTATTCTGTGCTCCAAAAGAGGGTATTCATATGTGCTAAGTGAGAGTTGGCAGACAGGAAGGGAACTGGCGGTCAGAATGAGTATATAAGGGATATGGACAAACACTGCACCCTGTGGACATTGAAAGATATCTAATGAGACGTGCTGTCACCTTGTTGCTAGAAATAAGTAGCCTATCATGGATAATGGAAGATGGCTTGTCTAACAAAATTGGATGAGCTTAAGTATCATCAGTAATGGGATTCTTTGCTCTTTTGGCTCAAGATCACATCAGGAAAAACTCCTTTGCAATTGACCACACTATCAATGATAGATAAAATATTACTCAAACAACTTTTGAAATTGTTATTGAGTTTCTATCATTTGCTATGTAATTCTAATTCTTGGTAGCTATCTTTTGAAAATAATCAGACAAAAACAATATTTTCTAAAAGTATTTAGCCTACAAAGTAAACAATAATTTGAATATTACAATTTGTTTTTGTGATAAAATATTTTGGATCATAAAATGTATATCTAATGACAAAAAATGTTCTTAATACAATATATGTTAAACGATCAGGATACAAGACTGTGTCATTGGGTGATCCCACATTTGAAAAAATATAAATGGAAGATAAACCAACTAAATCTAGGTATATCTATGTCTACATATCTATCTGTTACCTCTTTCTTTCTCTATCTGATTTTATTTTGTTTATTTATTTTATTTTTTTAATTTCAGCATATCATGGGGGTACAAATGTTAAGTTTAAGTATATTGCCAATGCCCCCTCCCCCCTCAAGTCAGAGCTTCAAGCGTGACCATCCCCCAGATGTTGCACATCTCACTCATTATGTTTGTATATACCCATCCCCTCCTCCCCCCTCCCACCCTCCCAACACCTGATGAATGTTATTCCTATGTGTCCACTTAGGTGTTGATCCATTAATACCAATTTGCTGGTGAGTACGTGTGGTGCTTGTTTTTCCATTCTTGAGATTCTTCACTTAGTAGAATGGGTTCCATCTCTATCAATGAAAATACAAGAGGTGCTATATCACCATTTTTTCTTAAAGCTGAATAGTGCTTAGCTTGGTACTGAGTACTATTGGTATACAGTACTAATGATACACATATACCACATTTTATTAATCCACTCATGTATTGATGGGCACCTGGGTTGTTTCCACAGCTTTGCAATTGTGAATTGTGCTGCTATAAACATTCGAGTGCAGGTATCTTTTTTGTACAGTGTCATTTGATCTTTTGGGTAGATGCCTAGTAGTGGAATTGCTGGATCAAATGGTAGATCTCCATATTGCTTTTCACAGAGGCTGAACTAGTTTTCCCTCCCACCAGCAGTGTAGTAGTGTTCCTCTCTCTCTGCATCCATGGAGATGGATGGACTCTTTGATAAAGGCCATTCTTACTGGAGATAAGTGATCTCTCATTGCAGTATCTCTATCTGATTTTAAACTGTAGTTACCTCTGGCAGTTAAAATTCTGGACGATTTTTTAATTTATTATATTTTTAATTTTTATCTCTTTTATTATGAGCAACTTTTTATATAATTTAAAGTGTAATGATACTAATCAAATGATATTTTATCAATTTTAACTTCTTTTAGTAAACATTTGTATGAATAAACAGTTCTAAAGAATTTAAACCATAGACTTTATTTTCCCTAGGGAAACTGTTACCTCTAAATTGAATAATTATATCTTAACCACTAAAGGACATTAATTTGGCAGTAGAAAGTCCTAATGACAATGGTGTACAGTACATAGAGGATATTTAATTTGTTAAAGAATTGACAAGGCAAAAAGAGGCATCAAGTAGGGAAGTAATAAAGGGAATAGTATATCAAGTAATTAATTATATTAGTTTTGTAGGGCTGCCATAACAAATTACTACAAACTAGGTTGTTTAGAACAATAGAAATTTATTATCTCACAGTTTGGTAGGCGTGAAGTCTAGAATCAAGGTGTCAATCAAGTTGGTTCCTTTTGAAAGCTCTAAGAACAAATCTGTTCCTTGACTCTCTCCTAGCTTTAGGTCGCTGCTGGAAATCCTTGGTGTTCCTTGCCTTGTAGATTTACATCACTCCAATCACTGCCTCTGTCTTCACATTGCTTTCCTCTCTGTATATATGTGTCTCTCTGTCCAATCTTCCTGTCCTCTCTCTTATAAAGACACTAGTTACTAAATGTATGGCCCACTCTATATCCAGGATGATTTCATTTCAATATCTTTAGCTATTAATAATAACATCTACAAAGACTCTATTTCCAAAGGTCACACTCTCAGGTTCTGAGGGTTGATGAATTTAAAAGGCACCCACTACAACTCACTAAGCTATACATTATTAAAAGCTTAAAAATTAGCTTTTCTAACAACAGAGAGAATAAGGTTTTATTTATTTTTAAGGGTTTAATATTTTTATTTTTTTCATATTTATACTCAAAAGCATGATATAAGTAAAAATCTATCTAATACTTCTAATTTTTGAATGATCATTTAGGTGTTGATTTGCAGAAATAAGTAGAAAGTTTAAAGTTTAAATACTTTGAGTATAAAGATTGTGGATATGAGTCCTTAAGTATTGGTTTTTGAAATGTAACTCTTATCTCCAAAATATTGAATGTTTTGATTCTACTTAACATATATGAATTCTAAACCTTAGTAATAGTTTCAATAAAAATGATATGAAAGAGTTATTTCATCTCAATAAGTGTTTCATGAAGTTTAATATTGCTTATTAAATCAGATACATTTGTGATAAAGTAATCAAACAAAGAAAGTGAACCCCGAGTTCAACAACTTTCAAAACAGGACATTACCATTCAGTAAATTAATAGAAATGTGTTGCAACTTACAAGCTTTAAATAATTCATATTGCTTTGGCTTTCAAATTTAAATAACTTTATATGACTTACATCTTGTTCTTAACATGTAAGAGCACACATGATATAGGTTTAGACTAAAGGAATTGGAAGATAAGTTTATAAACATCCAAATGTTTAAAGTTTTACAAAGAGGATGTCATTCTTTCTTCATCTCTATCTGATAAAAGTAAAATTTAAATAGATACAATGCAGACATTTATTTTAAAATCTATAAATATCAGAAAGGAATTATTATAGCAATATATATTTTCTTTGGTTATATTTATTAGTAAACTAATTAGGTATATGCAGATAGATGTAAATGGAACAAGATAAAATTGTCTATTAAACATTCTTTTGCTCCTAATCTGAAAACAAAATCCCTTTAGAATGCCCTACAAATTGCTTATAATGGGCTTGATAGCATAAGCATTAGATAGCTGAAACATCAAAGTGGAAGTCACATTCAACACTTGATTCCTGCAATTTATATTAAAGATAACAGCATTAGGGGAGATGTTCTAGTCATTTAAGAGTGGCTTTAAGAATTTTAAGAGAGACAAACCCTGGAGCCTCTTTCTAATTAAATCAATCGCAAAAAGAATGAGACTTCATTGGGCTCAGGAGGCTCCTCCTCTTTAATTAGGGCATTTTCTTGACCAGAAACATTTTTCCATCTGATACATGGTCGCCTTCAACCATTTGCCTAGCAGTTACTGAAATTTATGGGTCAAGGCCCCTCTTCTGAAGCTCGTTCCACGATGCACACACGTTAGTGTATGTGGACTGAGCACCCCCTCCATGAGATAAAGAGAACTAGAGGAGCATGCGTTCTCTGTTACTTCACTGCATGTTTTTTCCCCAGTGAGGGCACTTTTACACTTACACCATGTGTAGCTAGTGATACAGTGTCTGAGTCTAAGCCCACTTAGCATCATACTGGTATTACTATCATGAACATGTAAGCTAAACAGAAATTATTTGACAGCATAAATAATTATGATATTAGAATTTGTACTATTTTCATCTGTCTTTAGGTATAGAAATAATATAGCCTCGATTTGTGTTTAAGACTGTGTATCATATAGGGCACATTGCCTTTCTGAAGGCAATACATCTCCCTATACCATTGGACCTAGAATTAATGAAAGGGAAAGTTTCTAAGAGTACCAAAAATATTTTATGAAACTTAAAAAAATATGTAAATTTTGTCATTTTTAATTCCAAAGAGTATTAAATGTGAATAATATAAAAAGCATAATATTAGTTTTGCCACTCAAGATAATGCAAAAAAACACAATTGCTGCTTTTACTGATTTATTCTTCACCAGCGGTAATATGTTATGTTCTGATGGTATTGAACTTTCATAAATCCCAAAGAAATGTATTTATTTTATTTTATTTTTTTTAGATATTTTGGCATAACTTTGGTTCAGTGACTTGATATATCTCAGAGACACAGAAAATTTGTTAGCTTCATATGTTTCTCTTAAGAAGAATCTATCTAAGAGGTAACATTAGCAAAACCATGTTTCTTTGCTTATTTTTACTTTTACAGTACTTTCTATTTTTAATACAATACTTTTTTATGAAAAGCAAAAGGAAAATATTGTATTTTACAAAAACAAAATTCACCAAAGTATAATAATTTGCTAAATGTGATTCAAAGTTAAGAGTGGGGGAGGTATGTGGTATTGATGTTAGACATTGATCATTATTGATTGATGACAATGGCTAGCATTTGTTTGTCAATAGCTATATTCCATCTTATATTGAATTTATATGGCAAGGAGGTCAACTGGAAAAATGCTCATTTGCAAAAAGGTTTGCTATTCTTTATAACATACCTCTGATTCCCACCCTGGAGCAATCTTGTCTGCACCTTTTGACAGCAGTTTAACCATATTCAGGGAAAGTTATTTTGAGGGTGTGTGTGTGCATGTGTGTATGTGTGTGTGTGTCCTTATACTTATTTTTTCACTTTTCATGAATGACTTGCCCAGTCATTTATGAAATACTTTTCTATTGAATCAGAGATTTGTCCATTTCAATTCACTGTATGATAAACATTATGCTAGACCTCACAAAACTACCAAAGTTTGTGCTTGCACATGCTAACTAAACTAGTGATAATCAAATGTTTTGTTACTCTCATATCAGTAAAATAAAATATTAGCATACACTCATAGTATGCATAAATTTATTTATTTGTAAGTTATATGTGTGTGTCTACTAATATAAAGAGCTCACGAGGCATATATTCAAAAGAGAAAATACAAGAGGCTACAAAACAAATATATGTAAAGGGAAGTTTTACCTTCTTACTCTATCATTTAAATTATTATCATTAAACATATGTATCTCATTGCTCGTTATTGGAGTGCTGTTCCGTATAATTATTTCTGAGATTGCTTTTTAGCATTGCACATAGCTATTAGGTTATGTGAGACATAATGTGAATAACAGGTCACTTAAAAATATAGAACAAGAAAGAAATTTACCTTGGTTGAAGACCCATTGTATGTCAGTCATATAAATGTTGCTCTCACATGTCATTTAATCCTTACAAATTCCTATGAAAACATTGCCTTTATTAACAATTTACAATTTAGAAAAAAGTAACTTAGAAATTTCTTTGATGACATATAAGTATTATTTTAGGAAATGAATACAATGCCAGGTTCTAATTAATATTAACACCCATTACCTCAACTTTCATTGTGTTTGAACTCCCACGTAAATGTGGCCTTAGTCTCATTTACATGGACAAATACACATAGACTGATGAGGATCCGTATTTTTCAAATGACCCTCTACAAATATCGCTTCATCTCAATGTGTCTCCATAGGGCCACCTTTCAATAGTTTCTTCTTTGAATATGATAAGAGGGTATATGATTAACTCATGTTAAGTTATTAAGATAGCTCTGTGTTCATTTGTGTGTTCTTGGATGACTTTAGCTGTCATCCCTTTCTGGGAGATAAAATGCTGGCCCTTTATAGCATTTTGCAATCTCCCCTAGGCAAAAGAGAGCTGTCTCAGAAAGAGGTGAATTAGAATTGATAGGTTCAATGTTGTCATTTGTCAGCTTTCCCTTTCAGGGGCACAAATTGAATGATTTACCATGAGCATATAATAGCTTAAACCAACTAATAATAACTTAGTGGGAATTAACAAAAGCTCAAATTGTACAAACATTTAAATGAATGCTATTATTCACTTTTCTTCAAAGTAATCCTCCAGGGAAAAATAAAAAGCAAAGAAAACAGCACAAATTTAATTGATAATGCTGTTTTAAATAAAAATGGATTATGCATATGTTAGCTTGGAAGAACTTGGGAAAATTGTGAGTTACTGCAAGACAAAGATTAATCTAGACTACCAGTCTTGGACAACTTCCCATCATTGGTGTAGGTTTTTTTTTTTTTTTCATGTTTAAACTTTTCTCAAAAACAACATGAAACAAAATCACATTATAATATAAATTAATGCTAATGTTTTTAAAACTAATTCCTTATAACCCAATCAATTTACATTTTAGATAAAAACAAAGATCTAAAAAAATGGGATGAAGAGATGTCCAGAGCTTTGAGCAGTGGCAGTATAGTAGCCAATGAGGTTTATCCGAGGCGCGATAATTGCTAATTGAAAACTTTTCCCAATACCCCGCCATGACGACTTGATATATAGTCGGCATTGGTAATTTTTGACAGTTTCTACGGAGACTGAACAGAAAAAAAAAAAAAAAAAAAAAAAAGAGATGTCCAGAAACCCAGTGGATAACAGATGGTGAGTAAAGACCTTCACTTTCCCTTCTTAATTCCACTTCACTCCAGTACTCCTGCTAGCATACACATTATTCTACCCCTTTCTGTATTATCTGGCGATAAATAATCATTTTTCCCATTTGCTTTATAATAACTTCTCCATTTTCTTAAATTATTTATTTACTTTGAACCAACTCCTTTTACTGATATATAATATTGCCCATATTTATGGGGTACATGTATTTTTAGATACATGCATGCAATATGTAATGATCAAATCAGGGTAATTGAGAAATAAATCTATCATCTCAAATATTTATCATGTCTTTTTGTTGGGAATATTCCAAATCTTCTATTCTAGTTAGCAACAAAATTTTCCTTTAATTTTCCATGACTATTTCTTACACACTATTTGAAAATTATCCTTTCAATTATTTTTCTTACTTTCATGCAAAAGATAAAGGGGAACCTTCCCTCCATAGCTACTTTCAGACTACTTTTATGCACCATGTTTTACCAACATCTTTTCTTTTGAAAGTAGAATTTTTTTTACTTAATTTTAACACTACTCGGTTCATAGACACATTCTTGCATTCCTAAATTAATTTGGGGGGCTGGATAACATTTCTTATACAGAATAAAGATTAATTTAAAATTTCTCAAAAAATGTTAGATGACAGACACTAAGGAATATAAAAGATAATAAAAATAGTCAAGAAAATTAAGAAGAATTATTTTTATAAAGTTTAGTAATAAATGTTTAATATACAGGTGAGCAAAAAATATCCAGCATAATAACTAAAGTATATAATAGCTGAAGAAAATAATAAAGAAAGAAGAAAAAATAATGCAGTAATGTTATTCTAATATTAAAAGCACTCAAATTTAAGAATATATACCTTAAGATGGATATATACTCTCTTTATATATATAGATGACATATATTGATATATAAAAGGCATATGATGTATACATGGAGAAGTCCACCCACAACATCTCTGAAACATAATGCAGCCAAACTATCAGAACTTAAAAAATAAAAATGAAAACTTCTGACCTTCAGGCAAAGCTGAAATCATTTATCAAGAAAATAGATTCAGTTGTTATATGTCTTCTTATTATCAATATTTGATACAAATATTGTTATATGTTATAAACCAAGAAATTTATTTTCAAAAAATCTGACATTCACAGATCTGGGGTTTGATCAAATTGTTTTAAATATGCAAGATAATATATTAGGAAACAGACTTTAATAAAAGATAATTATTAGAAAAATTTGGCAAATGTTTATTAAGTAGGAATTTTGATTATAATTGGAGATAAGGGAGAAAAAATACATAGATGCTATATGTACTGATGAGGTGGAAATAACCCAATTAAAAATGTGAGAAGAAAGGATGATGAAGGAAATAATTGATTTTCTTATATTGAAGGTGGAAGTCAAAGTAAAATACAAAATTAAAATGGTGAAGAAGAGAGAAAAGAAATAAAGAAAATTATAATTAAGTCTAACTTACAAATGATAGCTCACATCTTAAAGTAAAATGTTATAATTCTCCCAGAGGTGTTAAAAAGACTAACAACCAAATTTAAAATATATGTATAATAAAAGTACATAATAACTTTCATAACATAATAATAAGAACCTCAGACCAATACTCATGGTCATAAACTACACGAAATAAAAATCTTTAATAATGTCTGTTAATATCAGGAAAAAGACAAGAAGGTTCACTTTCACCACAAGGATTAGGAATAAAAAAAATCCCATTTCATCTCTATCATTCAAACTTTTTTTAGAAATCTAGACAACATAAGGAAAGGGGGAAAAAGAGCATTAGTGTTATAAAAATAAAATTGTTTTATTCATAGATGACTTCATTGTACACTTGTAATCCAAGTAATCTTCACAGTATTTATGTTAATAGGGAATATATCAATGCCACTGTATACAAACTCGATATACAAAATTTAATTATATTTCTACTACTATATAGTAGCCACAAATAAAAAGTAATTTCCAAAGATACAAAATTTTAATGTGTCTAAATAAAACACGTTGGGGAGGGAATCAAGATAGTGGCTGAGAAACACCAGATCCAGCCGGAGCGTCTCTGCAAGGAGACATTTTAGATGAAAGAGAGAAACACAGACAAACATAGATCACATGAGAGTTGGAAGAAAGGGTGTCTGAACCTACAGGAGACTCCACAGGAAGAGGTTGTGAAGAAGAACCGGAAGGACAAATGTATTGGCAGGGATCAAGCCCGGAGAGGCTTGGAGACCAGTGAGAAGGGTAGGTGGAGTGGTTGAAAGTCCCCTCCCTTGCTTCTTGGACTGCTGGCAGGCTCCTGAGCTGATGGAGAGACTTGCCGCCACCAGCCCAGAGACTGCTGCTGCCAGTGAGCGGAGAGTCTCTTGCACACAGGGCACAAGGCTTCCAGCTCCCTCTGGGCCCTTCCGCCCCACAGACCCGAGCAGATTGATGTGAGGAGGAAGCTCTGTGGCTAGCACGAGCTCCAGCGAAGGCTTCTGAAATTGGAAGAAAAGGCAAGTGGCAGTGGGAAGGTGAGACATGAGACATGATCTTTATTGTGGCAGGTGTGGGGGCAGCGATGAAAAGCATGGCCAAGAACGTGGCAAGTGCTTATATATGGCTCTGAACAATAGTGGCAACATGCCATGGGAAAGCGTGACCACATGGGTTCACGTAGGAGATAACACCTTGGTTACATGTTGACTCACGCCTCCCTGGAAGGCCGGCTAGCAGTGGGGGTGGGGTGACAAGGCCAGAAAAAACACTGTGGCAGTTATTTTAGTTTGGCCTAAGAAATCCATTGCATTTCACCTCCTAGGTAATAGGTTTTGTGGCTGACACACGGACCCATAGGGAGGCCCCTTGTGTGCAAAGGCCACCACAACAACACAGGGAGCAAAATAGTATTACCAGACCACAGTAAGTACCTCCTAACACTAAAAGGGTCCAACGCCAGGAGGATGAGAGACATTCCCATCATTGCTGTAATGGATCTCTAGTTAACTGTTGGATGGCCTGTATTTTGC
Source organism: Mirza zaza (assembly GCA_008750895.1). Taxonomy (NCBI): domain Eukaryota; kingdom Metazoa; phylum Chordata; class Mammalia; order Primates; family Cheirogaleidae; genus Mirza; species Mirza zaza. The sequence continues at coordinate 15,788 of VSMD01131006.1, forward strand.
TATCAGCTTCCTTCATTGTGGAGGAAATATTCTCCTGGTGATCACATATATATATATATATATATATATATATATATATATATATACACACACATACACACACAACATTCAGTATGTATAATTGTGCATGTGCCTCCTTGAGCTGTAGTGAGGAGATCAAGGGCCACTCAGTTTTGTAAAACTAACTTCCTCATCTGGGTGACCTCATCCATCAGGAGGGCCTGAGCAGTTTACTCCACTAGGACATTCACTTCTATCTCTACCTTAATGGCTCTACCCCCAGGAAAAAGACTGGCTACTACTGGTTAGAACCATTTGGAGTCTGTTTCACCAGATGCCAATAGGAGAACACCGCATCCCAGTTATGTGGCTTCTCAGTAAAAGTGGGGAGGACCTTTCCTGGGATGTATGGCCGTCCCCACGTATATCTTCCCATATAAGGAGTGGGAAGATAAAGCCACCCATGTCTTCTACAAACAATAATCCTGGGGGCACTCTGTTAGTGGGACAGTCCCCACCAGAGGTTTTCTACTCTACCAGTGTTATTATTCCAAGTAATGTCTGCACAGAACATTTTTGGATTTATTCCACCATATGGTTTCTTAATCCCATTCCCTGTACCATATATAGGGGGAGCGGTACTTGGCGTAGTTTTACTTGTTTCCCTAATAGTCAATACCAACTGTCCCAAATGACGTATCCCGAACTGGCATGTGGGCATGGAGTCTGCCACAGGTGTTTCTAGACTACCTTGTGAACCAGGTGGTAGTCAGCGTCCTGGGGCTCCCATGTGGTCAGGAAAATTCAGTTCTGTAGAGAAGCAGGGGCAATGCTCCAGGGCAGGCCACCAGAGGTTTCCACCAGGAACTCCATGCAGGCTCAGCAGTGAGAAATGTTTGTGACTTGAGCATAAGTGTGAGCCTGGGAGGAGATGCTGTTAGCCTGGATTAGCCTGGTCGGTAAGAAAGTGTAGACGGGGGACCACTAAGGGTAATTCACACCCTTCAGGCAGCACACAGGCTACCTATCCATCCCAAGACAAGATTGTGGCTGGAATTGCCTTTTGCCCTGGGCGATGGTACTGCACAGTCTCACCTATAATAGATTTGGCGGTTTCAGGTTTCTGCCATCCCTGAGAGAACAAGACCTGCTCTGCCTCCTCCTCAGCCTGTTGACATGAAGGCAATGAGGATGAAGACCCTTATGATGTCCACTTCCACTTAATGAATAGTAAATGTATTTTCTCTTCCTTGTGATTTTCTTAATAATATTTTTTATTTAGCTTACTTTATTGTAAGAATACAAAATATAATACATATAGTATACGAAATATTCACTGGTCAACAGTAGGCTATTAGTAGTTAAGTTTGGGGGAGTGAAAAGCTGAACATGGATTTTTGACTGCATGAGGTTGGTGCTTCTAACCCCTGCATTGTTCTTGGGTCAATTGTACTTTATACTATTATTCCACGGAAAAATATCTTTAATCCACTAATACCTTATTATGACATTTAATTCTGATAATGAATTTCAGTCTGGTGAAACATTTCTGCAATTTTACAATGAATGTCAACAGAAAGATCATAATAAAATCATGAGGATTTGATTTTCAACCAAATGTAATTGTCTAATAAAAGTAGTAAGCTTAACCTTTAACTTAGTGTTTTAACACTTATTATTTCACCAAACACTAAATCTAGACAAAAGTATATTTTAAAAAGCATCTTATTCTACTCATTTTTTTCTGTTCTCTCTTTTAAAACTCAACTTTAAAAAAATATACCCTGCAATTGTAACCAATTGTCTGATTGAGCATACCTCAGCCAACACAGCCAAAGCCATACATTCAAAAATAACAAAAAAGTATGGAACTGTAATGGCTTAATTTGTCAGCATAGTGCAGACTGAAATTCCATAGAATACACAGAATATCCCAGGGTTGATTTTCAGATGCTGAATTGGAGATAAATATGTCCTTATGTTTCTTTCTAAGTTACTGTACAGTAGTTTCACCTGCTGAGAGGTTGCATTTCATGATGGTTGTTGAATAAACCCTGACGTCTTTTATGCAAGAGCTTTAGGGATTGTTATATTTTCCATTCTTGTGTCAAAAGCATAATAAAGGTAAATCTCAGCAGTATGGTAGACACACACTGGGCAGTGAATGGATGTTGTGGTCTGTTTATTTTCACAATGAGTATATGAGGAGTTCATACTTGAGCTACAGTATATATCATTCATGATATGTTTTAAAAATACATATCAATGGTTAAAAATGTGGCACTTGACATTAAAAATACTTCCAAGTCATGTAGCTTTATTGTATATGTTTATCCCAGGTGATAGAAGAGAATGACTTTAGGATCATTTGTAGTGAAATTAAATTGTTTTGGTATGATTATTGTAGAACATACTCCATCTCTCATAAATATATAGATATGCTTTAGTTGTAAATATATAGATGTGATGAGATATAAATATAGATATATTTTCAATATAGACAGATATATTTTAAATATAGACTGACATATTTTATGATCATATACTCTGTGTATTCCATATATTATATATAGTCTACTATATATGCAGAAGTAAAGAGAGAGAGACAGAGAGATAGCACAGTTGTTATGAGTATAACAGGAAGATTAAAAGAGATAATGTTTACAGTGTGTTTATTCCTGATTTGGATAAGTAGTAAATGACCAACATATGATAGGAACTATTGGAATTTTTTTTCTTATAAATTATTTAATTTATAACAAAATATGGATTTATTAAATTTTAAACCTAAACAACCATTATTGCATATTTTCTTGGAGATTTGAAATAAAGTAAAAGGAGTAAATGGAAGGCGTAATATTACTGGGCTCATTCTGCACTGACAATCAACATGCAGGACCAGGAAGCTCTGCTGTGCCTTACGGCTAATGGAGCTCCCTCCGGTATCTAGTTACAAATGCTCATCTGTAGAGATTGTTCTAGCCAGAACTGCTGTTTGGAAGAACTCTATTTTTACCTTCCAATCAATTATTTTCAAAGTGGAAAGTGAATTAAGCATAACCTCATTACTAAGCAGTTTGCACATCATGGTATCACTTCCTTCAGGCAACACAATTGCTTTTGTACCTAGAGGTGTCTACCCACACCTTTATCTTCCCCTTTCTTCTTTATAATAGGAAAAAAGAACATTGATTTCAAAGGCTAGCACCATGCATATTCTCTATGTTTTTCTATGAATATGGTCTTGCTCAGAGCTAGTTATAATATAGGTCGGAGAAATCACACTTCATTCTATCTTACATGAGTACGGGAAAATTTTTAAAATACAAGTGTGATTCAATAAGAGAAAGTTTGGGATACTCTATGGAAAGCCACAAACAATTTTGCATCAGTATCAAAGGGAAAACATTTTTACTATTAAGATCTGTTTTGCTCCCTTTCTTTCTCCTTCTCTTTAGAACTTGAAAGTGTATCTTCAATGAAATATTAATAGTTCTGTATTTCTGCAGAAGCATGAAATAATATCTTGATTGTTGATTAGTATACACTTAATAAAGCTATGCAATTATTTCCAAGGAGCCATATGCCTGATTTTAAAAACAACATTAATCCATAATTCATATTATGGAAAATTTGGGGCAATGATAATTTTTGTTAAATTGTAAAATGACAATTTTCTTTAAAAACTATGTTCTTACTTAAATAGAAGTATCCAGATTATTAAAATAATCAAAGGGCAAATTCTATATACCCATTGAATTAAGAGATGCCATGTCTTTTTCATTGTCAGATAAAACAAAAGTAGGACATTGGAATAACGGAGCTCCTATAAAAAAGCATAACAAACCAGGTCAGTCCCAGCATTATAAAGATATGAATTGGACCACCTGACCTTCTTAGCAATATGTGTATATTCATCAAGCCACAATGAAAAATAATTTGCTATCTTCATTTCTTCTATGCATTGGTTGTTCCATATTGCTAGTCAGTTCTTGTATGTGATGAGTTTTGGGTTCATTGAAAAGTCTTCATAAATTTCTTAGTATTACCAAACATTTCAAGCAAATATCTTTGGTATAGACTTTCAACTATATCTTATAGGTCATAAAATACTTTACACATATGCTACTACCATTTAAATTCAAATTGGGTATTTACCCAAAGGGGAAACAAAGAGATTCTGTAATAAAGACATCTGCACTCAAATGTTTATAGCAGCACAATTCATAATTGCAAAGATATGAGAACAACCCAAGTGCCCATCAATACATGAATGGATTAATCAAATGTGGTATATGTATACCATGAAGTACTACTCAGCCATAAAAGACAATGGTGATCTAATACCTCTTGTATTATCCTGGATGGGGCTAGAGCCCATTCTTCCAAGTGAAGTATCACAAGAATGGAAAAAACAATCACCACATGTACTCACCATTAAATTGGCACTAATTGATCAACACTTATGTGCACATATGAAAGTAACATTCATTGGGTGTTGTGCAGGTGGAGGGGAGAGGATGGGTAAATTCATACCTATTGAGTGTGGTGCGCATTTTCTGGGGGTTGGGCTCACTTGTAGCTCTGACTCGAGTGATGCAAAGGCAATATATGTAACTGAAGTGCTTGTACTCCTGTAATATTCTGAAATTAAGGAGAATACCTTAGCTCTCTTCTTTCTGGTTTTACACCTTACTATATCCAGCAGATGTTGTTGCTCCAACTCTGTGCACTTTTACACAACAGGAAGATGGAAGGCTTTCTACTGAAATTATAAACTCTTTCTTCTGTATTAACTTGGTCTTCATTTAGACAAAAGCAATATAAAGAAGTAATTCATCCCATCATTCTGTGCTGATTTCTTTTTTTATAGACTTTGACTTTTGTTTATGAGGAGTCAGAAATGAGTTGGAACGTAGACATTAGAATTACCAGTGTATAATTTACTAAATGTAACCCAACCAAGAGTTTATCTATTGTTTGTAATTTTATGCTATTTTTTTACCTCTATTCCCAAATTAATATGATTGTATTTTTGTATTTTGTTGTTGTTGCATTTTATATCTTTGCCTCTCCCTAGCAAGGGTTAGAGGTATCCCCCTCCCCTCCACAACGCTCACTGCATCCCTCAAATGTGAGTCTACTCCCCCGAACCCTGAATCCCTGGTAGACACCACCACCATTTGAGCACCATAGTGTTAATCAGTCAGTACCAATTTGATGCAAGTATATATGGAGCCCATTCTTCTGATCTTATGTCACCTCATTTTGGATAATGGGCTTACGCTCAATCCAGGATAATATAAGCAGTGCTAGCTCACTGTCGTTTCTTAAAATTGAGTGATATTCCATTCCCACCTAAAGTTGTAACAGGACTCTAGGAACCCTTGGGAGTGGCAGGACATTCCCCAAAGACTGAGATACCTGTATATCCTATTTGGAGGCTTAGAGGGCAACACATAGGATTTGGAATACCTTGATAACTGACTCCTCCTCGCAAACCACAAGTAACAAAAGAGAGAATAAACTCAGAGCCTAACATAGTGTCTCCCACCTCAATCGGTGCTGATTTCTTATCCTCCTCCAAAATCTTCTTCCTGTTTTTGTTCATTGTCACATGACTTCAGGTTTTATTTTTTTTATTTTTCATTTTTTTTCTTCTTAACTCTGTTCAGAATTTAGAGCTGCTATTTATGGAAGGTAGAATTAAGAAAGAATTAGTCATACTGAAACTTAACTAATATATTGATAGCTAACCTAAATTTTAACTTGACAAAAGAAATTGCTTATCTATTTTATTTTATAATAATATATAAGATAATTTTCCCCTTTGAATATTTTATAATTCTTTTATTTTCATTTCTACTAAATAAGTGGAGTATATAGTGATAAAAAAATCAATACTAAGTAGAACAAATGCAGTTTACACAATATAAGATTTAAATAATTTTGTAGCTTTTGTCTTGAGAGATAATTGGGATACTACAAAGATAACAGATTTTAATTAATAATAGTAGCATGTTACTGAATGAGTAAGCTAATTGTTTACATTTGATTTTATCCATCTTTATATACTACAGCATAATGTTGTTAATGAGGCTTTTATATCAATTCTACAAATAGCACTGCTTTTATGGGATGCTAACTAATTAATGATTACTTAGATTTTTTTAAAGTTTAATTTCTATATTAATTTTCCTTTGTATAGTACTTAAAAGACAAACTTCGTAATCAAATAAACATGATTTCAGGTCCCAGCTCTGTCATTTACAATATGTAGAAACTTTGACAACTGTTTTAAGCATTTTAATCCTCATTCATAAAACTGTACAAAAAAGTATACAACATAAGGATTTACTGTAAATGAGAGTAGAATTAGTCACATATATTGACTTTGCATATTTATCTCACTCTCTGGCCTCATTAATTGAAAAAACTAGTTACTGAGAATGTAGTTTAAAGTATATTTCCCTGAAATTATTGAGTCATTTACCTTTAAATATTATATCTGGATTGCATAAACAATGACCTAAATATATTTTCACTTATGTAGTTCATTTACATTTGTCCCTCTCTCTCTTATTTCTCTTAATCTTATCTTTAGCTAAATAAATTTCTCTCAATATACAAATAAAAATTACATGTATTCTCAATTTATAGTAATTTGGGAGAGTTTTAATTTATTATAGTCCTCTTATTTTATGATGCTTTGAATCTTCATAGAATTAAATGTCTTAATGACAATTTCCTTTCAGAATATGTGCAACTCAACTTTTAAGTTTTGTAAATTTCATAAAGACATGTTAGGAAATCCCATCTATTTGCTTTAATTGGAATATATATGACCCAAAACTCCATTGGCAGATAAGAAAAATGTGGACCATAAATCATGGGAGGCATTCCTAATAATTCCCAAAATATTTCTTATTAGCCAAAGTACATTTTGTTAAAAAATTGAAAGTATTAAATTTCTTACAAAATATTTTCATATAAGACTGTAAAACTATATGCAAAGTATAAGCAAAAATGTATGTGTGTTTTCTGTAAAGTAAAGCAAGCTATCCCATTTTACTTTTCTAAAGCAGAAAATATTGAGGATGCTAGAAGAAAAATTTATTGCCTTATTTAAATTTTGAGGAATATATTATATGAAGTATCTTTAAGAAAGGTACTGTGGGATCTATGGAAGTCAGAGATAGAGAGAATAGGTCTAGTAATTATAACCATTTAAGGATTATGTACATATATATTGATAAAATATCTATGTTCAGAGTTATCTAAAAAGAAGCATTTCTGCCCTTGATCTATCTTAATTGTCTTTAAATAATAGTTTATTGTGAACAGTCAGACTTTTAACTACAGTACAGCAACATTAACAAGTGTTGTGGGCAATGAATACTAAATTAACACAAGTAGTTAATTTTATTAAGCTGTCGTCTATGTGTTTGCCTTAAATATTTGCACTTTGGACAAACATGTCTATTTAGCTGCTTTAGCTGATAATGCCAATATAATTACAACTGCTCGCTAATAGGTGCACTAATGTCTACTGCTTTGAGTTTAATTTCACCAATTATGGCTTTGGTTAAGTAACCTACTAGTCATTTAGCTAAAAGACACATAATGCCCTGATACTTATAATGTGGTCCCATGTAGGAATAAATGACTGTTTTTTTTTGGGGGGGGGGGGTTAGCAAACTTGAAAATGTTTGGCTTTTAGATGGTTAAGAGAATATAAAAAGTAGTTAATGTATTTATTTTAATCTAAAGATCTGCAACTAAATAGCAAGGTACTTAGGGTCACATAGTTTTCATTTTTTCCCTCATAATATAATATTGTTATTTCTACATGGGAATATCCTCCTAGGACATTAAATGATTAAATGCAAGGAAAATGCTTAAGAAATAGAGAGTAAAGAGTTTTTACTTTGATTAACATTCATAGGCTGGGCACAGTGGCTCATGCCTGTAATCCTAGCACTCTGGGAGGCTGGGAAGGGCGGATTGCTCAAGGTCAGGAGTTTGAAACCAGCCTGAGCAAGAGTGAGACCCCCGTCTCTACTATAAATAGAAAGAAATTAATTGGCCAACTAATATATATAGAGAAAAAATTAGCCGGGTATGGTGGCGCATGCCTGTAGTCCCAGCTACTTGGGAGGCTGAGGCAGCAGGATTGCTTGAGCCCAGGAGTTTGAGGTTGCTGTGAGCTAGGCTGATGCCACGGCACTCACTCTAGTCTGGGCAACAAAGTGAGACTCTGTCTCAATAAACAACAACAACAAGAAAAAACAACCATTCATAAATACCAGCTTAAAGCCAACAACAAAAAAATGCCAGACTTTGTAAAAATATTATATTGTGTTAATTAACATATAAATTTGTCTGAAATTTTGGCCAGTATGTAGCAGTGGAGTCTTTTTAAATTAATGAAAAAAAATGCAATAAGTGAATTCTTCACAATTCATCTCAAGTTTTTACAATATTCTAATGATACAAAATGTGACATATTTATCCAAATTTTTAAAACTGAGGGAAGAACTACTTAATTGTTAGCCAAATGGCACTCTGAATTATTTATTGTGTTTCTGAATTTTATATCATTTAATGAGTACAAATACACAATATTAGAGACCTATTATAGAGGTAAAATGATTGGCTTGATCAAAGATGGATACCATTTAACTTGAATACCAAAAACTTAATTCTTATATTCATTGAGACATTTATATTTATAAAATAAAGACAATTTTAGAACAGGCTGCTAACAGTGATAGAGACTACTAAATTTCTTCAGTACATATTTATTCAACTTGATAACACTTTAAAATCAAATTTCTTATAATAATTGGTAGATTCATGTTCAATGGGAAGATCATGGTTAGAATGGATCACAGGTAAGTTATTCTCTGTGCAATTTCCCAAATTTCCTCCAGTAGTAATATTTTACAGAACTAATATCAATATAATGACATTGATATGATACAGTGATCTTACTCTGATCTCCCTAGTTTACCTTGTACTCATTTGTGAAGGGGTGTGTGTATGTGTGTGTGTGCTTGTGCATGTCTACCTGTAATATGTTCTTAACAATTTTATCACCTGTTGTAGGTTTGAGTATCCACCATCATAGCAAGATATTGGACAGTTCCAACACTGCAAAGATTCCTCTGGATTTCTCCCATGCCCTTTTCTAGCCACACCTACTTCTCTCTTACCTCATATCAATACCACCTCCACCACCACCACCTCCAAACCCATCCCTAGTAGTCTGTCCATGGCACCCACAAATCTGTCCTCCATTTTGAAAATTTTGTCATCTCAGAAATATTATATGAATAGAATCATATGTTATATAAACTTTTGAGTTTAACTTTTTTACTAAGTTTAATTCCCTAGAGATTCATCCAAGTTGTTGTGCATATCAATAGTTGGTTTCCTTTTATTGCTGCATAGTATCTCATGATATGTATGTACCACAATTTGCTGAACTATTCACCTGTTAAAAAACATCTGTGCTGTTTCCAGTGTGGGGCTATTACAAATAAAGTATGAACATTCTTGAACACATGTTTTGTTCGTTGCGAATGCTAATTTTTATTTCTCTGGGATAAGTGTCCAAGTGTGCAACTTCTGGGGCATGCAGTAATTATGTAAAAATGTTCCATTTTAGAAGAAATCATCAAATTGTTTTCTACCACCAGTGCATGAGTGATTTGGTTCTCACATATTTGCAATATCTGTGCTGTTATTGTTGTTTGGTTTTAATTTTAGCTATTCTGTTATGTTTGTAGTGATATCTTATGGTGGTTTTTAATTTGCATTTAAATAATCATTAGTGATGTTAAACATGTTTTCGTGTGCTTATTATCATCTATACATCCTGTTAAGTAAAATGTTTGTTCATGCTCTTTGCCCATTTTCTAATTGGATTTTTTTATTGTTTTGAGTTTTGAGAGTTCTTTTTATATTCTAGATTTTAATCTTTATCAGATATGTGGTTTGCAAATATTTTCTCAGAGTGCATAGCTTATCTTTTCTTCTTTGCATAGTCTTCCACCTAGTGAATGTTTTTAATTTTCATGAATTTTGAATTACTTTTCCTTTTGTCAATCATGAATTTGGTATTAAATCTAAGATATCTTTGCTTAGCCCTCTATTCTGCAAAATTTCTTCTATTTTAAAAATAATTTTATATTTTTGCATTTTACATTTAATTCCATAATTGATTGTGAATCAATTTTTGTATAAAATGTGAGGTTTATTTCAAGGTTCTTTCTAATTTTCTGTATGAATGTCTAATTGTTCCTGTGCCATTTGCTTAAAAAGCTATCCTATATTTACTTAGTTCCTCTTACACTTTTGTCAAAAATCAGTTGAAATATTTGTGAACATCTATTTCTGTGTATTCTGTTTCATGCCATTTTTCTATATATCTATTCTTCTGCCAAACCACACTGTTGTGCCCGTGTAGCTATATAGTAAACCTTAGTATTGGGTAAAGGGACGTTTTCACATTATTTTTCTTTGTTAAAATTACCTCAGCTAGGCCAGGCATGGTGGCTCATGCATGTAATCCTAGCACTCTGAGAGGTTGAGGCCAGAGGATCTCTTGAGCTCAGGAGTTTGAGACCAGCCTGAGCAAGAGCAAGACCCTGTGCCTACAAAAATTGGAGAAGTTACCAGGCATTGTGGCATATCTCTATAGTCCCAGCTACTTGGGAGGCTGAGGCAGGAGATTGCTTTAACTCAGAGTTTGGAGATTGCAGTGAGCTATGATGATGTCACTGCTCTCCAGCCTGGACAACAGAGCAAGATTCTGTCTCAAAAAAAAAAAAAAAAAAAAAATTACCTCAGCTATTCTAGGACCATGATCTTTCCACATAAATTTTACAGTAAGTTTGTCTATGTCTACAAAAGAGACTTTCTGGAATTTCAATAGCATTTACCTTAAACCTATCGATCAATTTGGGAGAATTGACATCTTTATTACATCAAGTCTTCCAATCCATGAAAATGCATTCCTCTGTATTTATTTAAGTCTGATTGGATTTCTTTCAGCAGCATTTTGTGATTTTCAGCATTGAGAGCCTATACATGTTTTGTAAATGCATATTAGAGTATTTTGTAATTATAAGAGTTCTTATAAGACAGAGACAAAGGGAGATTTGATATACACAGAAAAGAAAGTGATGTGGACATCAAGGTAGAGATTCGAGTGATGTTGTCACAAACCTAGGAATACCAGCAGCTACCAGAAGCTGTAAGAGTCAAGAAATATATTCTCCTCTGGTGTTTTTACAAGGGACCATCTATGATGGCACCTGAATGTTAGTCCCATAAGACACAAAACTGTAAAAGAATAAATCTGTATTATTTTAAAACCCTAAATTTATGGCAGTTGGTTATAGCAGCAATGAGAGATTAATATATGTTTCCTCCTCTGTCTGGAAGAGATTGCAGAAAACTGACACTAATTCTTTAAATATTTGGTAGAATTACCTAGTGAAATCATCTAGAACTGGAAATTCCCTTTTCAGGAGCTTATTAAATTTTGAATTAAATTTATTTAATAGTTATGGAGCTATTCAGTGGTCTCTTTCAACTTGGTTGAGTTTTGGTTGTTCATGGATTTTGAGGAGTTGGTTTATTTCATATAAATTTTTTACCTTGTGAATGCAAGATTGCTTGTAGTATTCCCTTACCATCTTTTTAATGGCTTAAGGATTTGTGATAATATATCCAATTTTACTCTGGATATCAGTGATCTCTCTCTATTATTGTCAGTCTCTCTAGAGGTTTATAAATTGTATTGCCATTTTCAAAGTATTATCTTTTGTTTTATTGATTTTTATCTGTTGTTTTCCTGATTTCAATGTAATTGTTATCTGCTAGTATCATTATCATTTCCTTCCTCCTGTTTGATTTGAGTTTATTTTGGTCTTTGATTTCTAGTTTCTTGAGATGGGTACCACAGCATTTTGAAAAGACCTTTTATTTGAGATTCTGCTTGGATTGTGTTGTTCATTTAGTTAAATGAAGAAATTAATAAGTTATAATAAAAGAGTAAAATGGTCAATGGAATAAAATTTATTACAGCTAAGTTTTTATAACTCTAATACTATATTAATAATTATCTAGAGTTGAAAATGCATATGTGGATTTGAAGGTAAAAAAAAAGAAACAAAAAGTATGCAGGTAAAAAAAATAACATTTTTAATCATACAAATCATGCAAAAACAGCTAACTTCAGTGTTTGTATTTGTGTTTGTGCATCTGTAATATGACATGGTGTTTAGTATGGAAGACATTGTGGAGACCTGGAGTCACAGACTAAAGATATTTAAGGACTACTGTAGGGCATTTATTTGCTGCCCATAGCAGGGTTTAAAAACTTTACTGGAATGTCATTTTTTAGATTTATTTCTAAAATCAATTTTGATACTACTAAAAATTCATAAGTCTTCATATTAATATAAGCACATTCCTGGAACCATGCTACTTATCATGCATATCAGTTTTTTTTTTTTTTTTTGTCTACATAGAGAGCAGAAGACAGACAAATAATCTTTATTTTTATTATAGTGTTTTTTTAAAGACCCTTATTCTATGCCAGTAATAATAAGTCAGACTTACAAAAACAATACTGCCTCTGCAAATCCAGAAAGACAATCAAGATGAGTATTTTTTCTTGTTGTCAGTGACAAAAACCCAAGGAAACATTAATTTCTAAACTTGAATATTCTCTGGTGACTTCACATTCTGGTAAACTTAAACATTCTCTAGTGACATGTGAACAGATTATCAATTCAGTCAATATGACAGCTGCCTACTTAATTGGAGGATGTGCTGTGGAAATGTCAGGCAAAATTTGCTGCCTTAGCAATAGCACACAAAAAACCCTTCTGTTGAGTATATCCCTAATCATTAATTACCCCAAAAGCAAGATTTTAACAAGTAAACTTGTTGCCTTCATAAGCCAATGTGCACCTTTTTATGTAGAGACAACAGATTTTTAAAAGTCTTGTATCAGAAGAAAAACTGCAGCCAATAAACCAGAAATTATTATTGTTAATATTTATATTTTTCTCAAATTCCAGAAATGTTATCACATATTTGCCAACTAAAAAGAGTATATAAAATTCCTACTAAGTAAATATACATAATAGACTCTCACTGTTTTCTTTTCTTCACTTCTTTTTGTTGTCGTTGTTCAGAAAACATGCCACTCAGGGAATAGTGACTTAAAAAGTAAATTTTTCTACAAAACAGAATTCTGTGATTTGTTTATTCAAAAATGCCATTGATGGGTGTAAACAAAACCACTCTCTTCAAATTAGCTCAATTTCACCACTGGGAAGTTGACATACTGTGTGAGAAGGGAAATATCATTCATGTTATTATTACCTTATGTGCAAGTGAATAAATTTATTGATCTAAGAAAACTTTTATGAAATATTATGAATGAATAAACTAAAGCAGAAATAATTCTGGGCATACCACTCCTAATTAATCAGGATTTCATATTTTTAAAAATAATAATAAGTAAAAATATAACCAGTTTATTTATATTTAGGTAAGTTGGCCTAAATAAAAATAATTGCTAATGATAATATTGAGACTAGAAATCAAAAATTATCTTACCCTTTTATCATTAATAAGATGTATTTAATATTTATAAGAAGATTTTGAGGGGCTTTAGTCAATTCCTATATCTATAAATTAAGTGTCTATGTCACCTATATATGCAATACTATGAAATTATCTCCATTGATAATTTCTCTGGGTATACTTTTATTATGCAGTGCCTACACTCCTTCAATGTGCTGAGTAGCACTTGACATTTCTTCATTTCTGGGAGCCAGTTTACACTCCAGTGGCTGCCAAATCTGTAAAGATGGCTGGAGTTTTGAGAGGGAGAATTTGCATGACATATTAAATATACATATCTCAAGGTTTTGCAAGCTTTACTCTTTTGTTAAAAAGATCAACAAAATATCAGTTATACTGCTAACGACAATTCTATCTAAATCCTATTTTATAAAATTATATTTTAAGAAAATTACATGCTCAGAATTTATTTAGGCTAAAATATAGCACAGTTATAAATAGCTCACCTCTGCAAAGTTTTTCTGTGTAGGTTATATTTCCTATTGAGGATCTTGTTCATTATGGTATTCAATGTATCATCTGCAGTTCTCAAGGAATTTTAGGTCAGAAAAATCTTGATTTACTGTTTAATCTATATCTGCAATATTAAGGCTATTCATGTTATGCAGTTTTCTATTCCTACTTTCACCTTATTTTAAATCTCAAGTATAAATTTTGCTCCCATTTTCTGTTATATTGCTGATATAATACCATAATATTATTCAATGTGTCTTCAATAATGTTCAAAAATTTAGATCATAAAATAGTGATTTCTTGCTGATTTTAAAAGATGATCAGAGTCATGTTAGTTCTGTTTCTGCTTTTGCTCTATTTTAAATCTAAGATATAAATTTGTCCTCACTTGATATAGTTTTCTTCAACCAGTATTTTAAAATATTTTATTAAAAAATATTTCAAATATATGCAAATCTTTATAAACATGTAAAGAACATCCATATGTGAATGACTGTTTTTAAATAAAATAATATGCGATGTTTAAACTCAAACCTGATTCATTTTAGAAAAAAAAAATTTGATAGTGTCTTCCTGATATGTCCTTTTCTAATGGCATTTTTTTCTCCCATAAGATGACCATTTTGTCTGACTTGTATGTGTTTTGATCCAAAGCATGTTTCTACATGGTTATTTTTTTACACATAAACATAAAATCTATAGGATTTTTGACTTTCTAGATTAATTCTATGTCATTAAATTTATTTACAGATTCATAGATTTCAAAGGGAAAGTTCTCATATTTGTGATATGAGTGTTAGTTTCCATGAGTAGCAGTCACATCTATCTCATTTTTATTCTTCCAAATATTTTGTAATTTTATTCAAAAATTGTTTGCATATCTTTTTGTAGATTTATTCCTAGAGAATTTACACTGTTGCTATTATAATGGCATGCATACATTTTTCCCATTATATGTTTTAAATGCACAATCTGATGTCATATGTAGGATCGCTGAACACATATTAGCTTCACACAGTTTAAATGTAACATTAATTTTATCAGGTAAATTTTCAAGCACAGAGTCAGCAAAGCACTCAGCATTCCCCAAACTCTCATTACCCCAAAAAAGTTGTGCTTAGACCAATCATGAGGAAGTACCAGAGAGAATACTCCAGAAGAGGGACCCACTCTAACAGTTCTACAAATGGAAACTTCCTCATCAAGGATATGGCATTTTATGTAAATGGAGCTCACAAAGTTTAGCTGATGGTAGCATTTTATACTTGATGGAAACAACTCAAAACTGATGAAATAGTTTTTTGGTAAATTACTAAATGCAGAAGGAAAAGAGATACCTCTGCTATGTGGTGTTGTCTTTCTTCAAGAAAAGAATTGTTATATATTATTCTATTTTATCTTGCTTCCAGAAACCTTATTATACTCTTAGTAAACAAAACATTTTGCCTCTATATTTTTTGATATGTTATATAAACCATCATATCATCTGCAAATATGGATAGTTTAGCTATTCCTTCCATTATAGCTGTCTCTCTTATCTTATTCTTATCTCTATAATAATGTTTCTAGATTTAACACTTTACTGTGCTGTGTCCACTGTAGCTTTTTGCTAAAGACATGTATCATTTTAAGGAAATTCCTTTTTATCTTTAGATTCCTAAAATTGCTAAAATTGTTTTATTTTAAATTCATGAACTAGGGGTACAAGTGTATCAAATATTTTCCTGTACTCACCAATATTGTCTTTACTGTCATATTAAAATAATTAAATTTATTTAAAATTTAATTTGTATTTTATTTTAATGGATATTAAAATAATTCTGCACTTTGATATAAACCATACCTTATTCACTATTTACTTTTATAAAAGCTGCTCCATTTTATTTGCTAATGTGTTATTTTGAATGTTTGCATATATGGTTTTTATGTGAGAGTTGTCTGCAAATTACGTGTCATATATTTCCTCTCCAACCCATTTTGGTATCAAAATTTACACATCTTCAATAAAAAAGATATATAGCTTCCCTATTGATGTAAAATTTTTATTTCATTTCAATGGTCCTTGATATATTTTGATATTACCTTTCTCGTTTGGTCAATCATTTTCGTTTTCATTTTCTAGAATTTTCAAAAATATTCCACATTTTACCCAGTGTGAGTTGATTTTTGCAAGGTGAAAGGTGTGGGTCCTGTTTCAGTCTTCTGCATGTGGCTATCCAGTTTTCCCAGCACCATCTATTGAATAAGGATTCTTTTCCCCAGTGTATGTTTTTGTCTGGTTCGTTGAAGATTAGTTGGCTATATGAGGATGGTTTTATATCTGGGTTCTCTGTTCCATTCTACTGGTCAATGTCCCTGTTCTTTTGCCTGTAAAAAACTGTTTTAATTACTATAGCCTTGTAGTATAGATGGAAATCTGATAAATTGATACCTCCTATTTTGTTTTTATTGCCTAGGATTGATTTTGTTATCTGGGGTCTTCTCTGGTTCCATACGAAGCGTAAAATTATTTTTTCTATATCTGTGAAAAATGATGATGGTATTTTAATAGGAATTGCATTGACTCTGTAGGTCACTTTGGGTAGTATAGACATTTTTATAATGTTGATTCTGCTGACCCATGAGCATGGTATATTCTTCTACCTGTTTATATCTTCTACTATTTCTTTCTTCAGTGTTTCATAGTTCTCCCTATAGAGGTCTTTTACCTCCTTAGTTAAATATATTCCTAGGTACTTTATTTTCTTTGTTGCTGTTTTGAGGGGAATTGACTATTAGGATCCTAGAGGAAAATGTTTGAAATACTCTTCTAGACATTGGCCTAGGCAAAGAATTCATGAAGAAGACCCCAAAGGTAATCACAGCAGCAACAAAAATAAATAAAAGGGACCTGATCAAATTAAAAAGCTTCTGCACAGCCAAACAAACTGTCAAGAGAGCAAACAGACAACTCACAGAATGGGAGAAAATTTTCGCAAGCTACACATCCAATAAAGGGCTAATAACTAGAATCTATTTAGAACTCAGGAAAATCAGCAAGAAAAAATCAAACAACCCTATCAAAAAGTGGGCAAAAGACATGAACAGAAATTTTTCAAAAGAAGTCAAAATAAAGGCCAACAAACTATGAAAAAATGCTCAACATCTTTAATCATCAGTGAAATGCAAATCAAAACTGCAATGAGATATCACTTATCTCCAGTAAGAACGGCCTTTATCAAAAAGTCCCCAAACAATAAATATTGGTGTGGATGCAGAGAGATAGGAACACTACTACACTGCTGGTGGGACTGAAAACTGGTTCAGCCTCTGTGGAAAACAATATAGAGATACCTTTAAGTGATACAAGTAGATCTGCCATTTGATTCAGCAATTCCACTACTGGGCATCTACCCAAAAGATTAAATGACACTCTACAAATGGGACACCTGCACTCGAATGTTTATAGCAGCACAGCTCACAATCGCAAAGGTGTGGAAACAACCCAGGTGCCCATCATTACATGAGTGGATTAATAAAATGTGGTATATGAATGCCATGGAGTACTATTCAGCTTTAAGAAACAATGATGATATAACACCTCTTGTATTTTCCTGGATAGAGCTGGAACCCATTCTACTAAGTGAAGTATCTCAAGAATGGAAAAACAAGCACCACATGTACTCACCAGCAAATTGGTATTTACGGATCAACACTTAAGTGGATATATAGGAGTAACATTTATCGGGTGTCGGGGGGGGGTATGGGCAATATACGTAACCTTAACATTTGTACCCCTATAATATGCTGAAATAAAAAAATAAATATTCCACATTTTAAAAAATTATTGGCATAGATTTGTTCAATGTATTATTTTAAAATAACCTTTGTGTTTCTTAGATTTTATTGTCTAGTCATTCTCTAAATATATTTTCTTGATATGATATATGAAGGCTTTGAAAGTATATATAAGAATAATGGCAATTAATAAAAGAAAATCTAAATTTGCCCTATTGTCGAGAAGTATGCAATTACTTAACTGTTTGAAGGAGGACACTCAAGACTTAGTAACAATCTCTGCTTCAGAGAAGCAAACACATCTTGATAAAATCATCATGAGGACTCCCAGTAGCCTAATTCTGGTAATGATTTAATGGGGTCTGTTACTAATTTTCTTGAGGTTTCTCTTATCCTTGTGATCCCTTCCAATTACTTCTGAGGTTTCTGGTTATGTCCTTATTTATCAGAAGGTGTAAACAAGAAACTCAGCACACTTCTGAATGCATCAGAAGAAATGAGGAGGAGAGATCAACAGTGAATTTTCCATAATTACTTGCTTATTTGCCATCTGCGTATCTTCTTTGGTGAGGTGTCTGTTAATGCCTTTGGTGCATTTTTAATTGAGTTGTTTGATTTCTTATTGTTGAATCTTAAAGTTTCTTTTTTTTATTTTTTTATTTTTATTTTTTATTTTTTTTATTTTTTTATTTCGGCATATGATGGGGATACAGATTTTAAGGTTTCAATAAATGCCCTTTCCCCCCCTCCCCCCACAAGTCTGAGTCTCCAGCATGACCATCCCCCAGACGGTGCACTTCTCACTCATTATGTATGTATATACCCATCCCCCCCGTCCTCCTGCCCAATACACTATTATTGTAGTACCTATGTGTCCACTTAGGTGCTGCTCAGTTAATACCAGTTTGCTGGTGAGTATATGTGGTGCTTGTTTTTCCATTCTTGGGATACTTCACTTAGTAGTATGGGTTCCAGCTCTAACCAGGAAAATATTAGATGTGCTATATCACCATTGTTTCTTAGAGCTGAATAGTACTCCATGGTATA
>VSMD01131009.1:0-12604 GCA_008750895.1 Mirza zaza
AAAAAAAAAAAGGATGCAAGATGCTATAAACAAATTGAAAGGCCAATAACAGACTAAAAAGATATTTTCAAATAATAAAACAAAGAATAACAGAAACAGTTAATAGCCTTAGTACATCAAGAGCTTGAAAACAAATGAGGAAATATTCCTGAGCCATTACAAATTGTCAAAGAACCTGAACAGGCATTTCCCAAAACATAACAAACGACCAAAAACATGTGAATCAGTTTTCAACATTATTAATTATAGAAGACATCCACAACAGAAGCCATCTCTGGCTATCCACAGGCACAGAATTAATGTGTCTCTAGCACTTACTAAGCACTATTAGATAGCATTTTTCTAAGCACTTTAATCTGCCAGCCACTTACTCCTTGCAACAACTCATCATTGGTAGGTACTATTATTGCCCCCATTTTATAGATGAAGAAACTAAAGCACAAAAATTGGAGTAATTTAGCCAATGTCATGTGGCTAGTAATTGGCAGAACCAACCTCTAAACCCAGTAGATGGGCTTTATGCCCTGGCTCTTAGCCACTGTGCTTTACTGCCTCTGTGAAAACAGCAGTGTGCAATGAAAACTCCCTCTCACGCATTGCTGGTGGGCAGGCAAAGTGGTACAATTGGTATAATTGGTACAGTTGGTAAATGGGACAGGGACTTGTATAAGTGTTCTGGAATATCTTTTTATGGGATGAGATTTTTTTTTAAAGGGGGGTGGTGAAAGACTTGATGACAAGGAATGGCACACAGGTGGAATAGACCCTGCCAGCCGTTATGGTAGGAGGAGTGAAGAGAAAGAAGAGGGGGGTGCCTGGCTAGGGTTAGGTTGCTGGCAAAGCTGGAACTGCAGAAGCAAAATGAAGGAAGGAATAACATGTAACTGACGGCGTCACATTTGATGGCTTTATCTTCTCAGTAACACTGGAACCAAAGTCACTGGCAGATGCAAGTTGTAGGGAGGGTGAGAGAGAGGATGCCTGGCATGACCACAACATAGGCCTTGGTGGAGAATCAGAACAGATGAATCAAAAGGCTTCTGAGATGCAGTAAGATCAACTTCAAACCAGACAATGGAAATTTTCAACAGACTCGAATTTGGTGGTGAGTTATGTCGGCCTTTGTGTCACTCTGGACTCAGAAGTTGGATTGAAGACAGAGGCAGGGATCTGAGGTTTGAAGCTGATGGGAAGTCAAGGGAAAAAGAGAGAAAAAAGACCTGAGGATTACTGAGAACATTGGCATCATGCTGAAATAGTACAGCATGATTCAGGCTCAGGGTCAGAAAATAGTACCCAGAAGACCGTACACAAAACCCTACAGTTTCACATTTGTGAATAGCTTCGGTGAGAGTGCTTCAAGCACTCTCACTGAAAATGTCAGGGAACAAATCAATATTCTTGCAGAAAATCCAGCATTTAGAAGAATAAAATGGAGGAAAATTTCATACTAGGTGTCTTTCACTGCCTTTATTAGAATCTAGAAAACTGGCTTTCATTTGCTTGACCGAGAAAGATCATTGCCTGCTTCCTCCAATGCTAAACAAATACAAGATACAGAACACTTCCTCCACGCGTCTTCTCGTGTCCCTTTGCAGTCAATTTTATGTCCCCTCCCTTTGGCCTAATCGGTTTCCCAACTTTATAGATTAATTTGGTCTATTCAGAATTTCGTATAAGTAGAATCACATAGTAAGTACTGTTTTGTTCTGGCTCCTTTCACTCAGCATGATGTTTTAAAAATTCATCCATGTTGTGTGTACCAATAGTTCAGTCTGTTCTCCAAGCTTTGGATTGTTAAACATTAGCTGGGTGCAGTGGTGGGCACCTGTAGTCCCAGCTACTTGGGAGGCTAAGACAGGAGGATCACTTGAGCTCAGGAGTTTGAGTTTGCAGTGAGTTGTAATTATGCTACCATACTCCAACCCGGACAACAGAGTGAGACCTTGTCTCAAAAAAAAAAAAAAAGTTCGTTTCTCTTTATTGCTAAAAAGTATTTCATTGTAGAAAAACCACAATTTGTTTATCCATTTTACTTGTTGATAGGCCTTTTCCAGTTTGAGGGTGTGGGTTAAACTGATTTGAGACTTGTATCTGACACCATTTAATACCTTTCAGGGGAGGCTTTGAGCCTTTGTCTCTTGAGGTATCCTCAAGAGAAAAAATAGCTCCACTTGAGAGAGTTTGTATCAGTGAGGGTCCTCCCAAGAAACAGAACCAATAGGATATAAATAGATATATAAGAAAGGATTTGTTATAGGAATTGGACACAATTATAGAGGTGTTAGGGACCGCCAGCTCTCCTAGGGACAAAAGCAGGCACCCTGCCTTGGTGCTGCCTTGAGCAATCACCACACCTGGGGAAGAAGGACAAGGGTGGGCACGCTGCCTTGATCCTGGCCCAAGCAATTGCCAAAGCTGGGGAAAGAAGGGACACCCTGCCAATCTGTAAAAGAATGCAAGGAATTCCCCAGCCCAGGGGCCAGACATCCCAGGCACAATAGGGTCTGGAAAATGACCTAAAGTAACCTAAGGCTAATTATCATGACATTAACTGTCCTTTAAAGTGGTTCAGTGGTGACATTTGAACCATGAGGCAGGCGCAATCCAGACAATATAAAACAAGACCCCAGACCATAATCAGGGCCTTTTGTTATGATAGAGGGCCCGTTCCTCATCTGTGGCAAATGCATCTTGCTCTTGCTTTGTAAACCTATCTTGCTTTTCCTCAATAAACTTCATTCTATGCTTACCTTGCTTTCGGTGTATCTTGTCATTCTTCAGCCAAGAGCACACCAAGAACTGGGGACAAACTGCTAGCCAGACGAAGGCAGAGAAGTCCCACAATCTACCCTGAGCAAGCTGGAGACCCAGGAAAGCTGGCAGTGTGATTCAGTCTGAGTCTGAAGGTCTGAGAACCAGGGCCCCTGCCCATGTAAGTCCTGGAGTCTTAAGGCCTGAGAAGCAGAAGGTCCAATGTCTGGGGCAGGAGAAGATGGATGTCCCAGCTCAAAAAGAGAGGGCAAATCCACCCTTCCTCCACCTTTTTGTTCCATCCTGGCCCTGAAAAGATTAGGTGGTGCCCACCCACATTGGTGAGGGCCAATCTTCTTTACCAGGTCTGCTCATTCAAATGCTAATCCCCTCCAAAGACACTCACTGACACACCCAGAAATAATGTTTCTGAGCATCCCTTAACCCAGTCAAGTTGACACCTAAAATTAACCACAGGGTTGAAGAGAAAAGAGTGTTCACAAGGGAAAGCCACATTTTAGGTGAATTCAGGAATTGCAAGAAATACTTAGTAATGAAACTGAATGTATGAGGATCTGTTGATTGTAGCCCTGAAGGCCAACATGAATAATATGGGTATAAGCAGTGGTGAGGCATGTAGAGGATCAAGTTAGATTCATGGGGGAGTGTTCTGAACAGTATGGGTCATGATTAGGGTGACAAAATGTCTCCAGTTTTCCTAAGACTATCCCAGGTGATATCTGTCATCCTGACATGCAGTTCAGTATATGTCCAGGTCAGACAATAGATTATGTGATCTCACTAGACACAAAGGTTGGTGGAAGAAGTTTGTTCTCGTAGCAGTAACTGAGCAAGCAAGGATGTGATGTGGTGGGATTAGTCCTAAGACCCTATCTGTTCTAACTGTGTGGTCACTGTCACTACTCCCCTGTAGTGCTGGGAGCTGGTACCTGGGATGGTGTTTTCTCAACCAGTGAGTGCATTGGGGGTAAAGAATGCTCAACTTTCGACCCAGAAATTGAGAATTTCTCAACCCACAGTTGAGAATTTCTCCCTAAGAAGATCATCAATACTGCAGACAAAGATTATTTACCAAAAGATTATTATTCCAATATTGTTTACAACAAGCCAGACTCCCCAGGATAAATCAGAGAATAATTAACCACTGTTAACTGAAAAACTTCTACTTCTCTCTGAGAAAAAATAACAAACTACACAGAATTATCCATGAATAAAATGGCTTCGTCTCTCAAACAATCTGCCTGCAACTCTCAGCATCTTCCATTATGACCTTTGATTTGAGACTCATAGTTGACACCATTTAATACCTGTCAGGAGAGGCTGTGATAATATCAGTGAATTTAAAAGAGGTATAGCTTTTTTGAGTTTTTCTATTTTTCTTGAGCTAATTTTGTTACTAATGTTTTTCTAGATAATTACAAATGTTGAGTAATTTTTCAGATTAATTGGTTTAAAATACTCATGATTTCTAAATTCTTATATTTTTATTTGTTTTCTCTCTCTTTTCCTTAAGCCAGCTCTAGTTTTTTGACCTTTTTACTTCTTATTTTATATCTCATTCATTTCTATTCCTCTCTTTATTTCTGTCCTTTATACTTACCTTCAGTGCATTTATTTATCTAGCTCTTGAGAAACATCTTAATTCATTTCTTTTCCATCTTTCTTTTTTTAAAAACGAATGTATTTAAGGTTATAAATTTATTTCTAAATGTGGATATTTGAAGCCTATAAATCTTGATACAGCATACTTTCATTATCATTCACTTCTAAGTATTTTATGGAAATACTTTTAGAGTAAATTTTTAGACTTACAGCCATATGGGTATTTTAAAAACTGACTTTATCATTGATTTCTCATTTAATGGAATTATGATGAAAATACACTGTATCATATTCACTATTTGACATTTAATGAACTTCCTTAGAGATATAGTGTGTGGTTAATTTTTGAAATGTCCTGTATACTTTTTGTAAATGTATTCTAAAAATGTATAATGTCTATTTGTTAGAGGCAGAGTTCTACATATGTATTATTAATAGATAAAGCTAGTTTACTTTGTAAATCTTCTGATCCTTACTAATTTTTGGTCTAATTTATGAGATAGAGAAATATTAGAATCTTACCACTATGATGTTCTGCTAATCTATTCTGGTTAGTTTGCTTTATGCAGTTCTGGGTTTTGTTATGGGCATATTTAGATTCATAATTGTATTTTTTTTTTAGTGGATTGGTCCATCAATTAATATGGATTGATCTTTTTAAATCTTTATAAATTCTTTTTTGTCTTATATTTGATTGTGTACGGTGTTGATATTACTATACTTCTTTCTTTTGGTGGATATTTGAATGGTATATCTTTTCTCTACTTCCCCCTTCTTTATAACTCTTTATTTAGAAATAACAATGTATTCACAGAAACTTGCAACAACAAAAAATGTCCAGAGTGGTTCTGTGCACCCTTCTCCCATGTTCCCTCAATATTTGTCCCTTGTATAAATATACATCCCTTTAATTTAAAATTTCTAACGTAAGCCACTTGTAAACAAAATACAGCTAGATTTTA
Source organism: Mirza zaza (assembly GCA_008750895.1). Classification (NCBI taxonomy): domain Eukaryota; kingdom Metazoa; phylum Chordata; class Mammalia; order Primates; family Cheirogaleidae; genus Mirza; species Mirza zaza. The sequence continues at coordinate 5,340 of VSMD01131009.1, forward strand.
TTTTGTTAACTAATCTTATGCTTTCAGTCTTTTTGAAAGAAGAATTTAATCTGTTTTAGCTTTAAAGTGGTTATTTATATAGCTAGAATTATTTCTGTTTTCTTTCTTTTTTAAAATTTCAATAGATTTAGAGGGTACAAGTGGTTTTTTGTTACATGGATGGATTGTGTAGTAGTGAAGTCAGGGCTTTTGGTGTACCTGTCACCCAAATACCATCTTATTTTCTTTCTTTGCTTTTTTCCTCTTTCATCATACTTTTTATTTGCTTCCTTATTTCTTTGTCCATGCCTTTTCATTTTCTTTTTGCTTAGAGGTATAATTTTATTTTTATGATCCCTATTATTCTTACCAAAATATTTTATCTATTTTTATATTTGCAGTATTTTTGTTTGTACCTCAATGCTTTTCCCCTGGGTTCAATTTTCTTTCTAGCCTGGGCAATAGTGAGACCCCATCTCTATAAAAATTTTTTAAAAATTTGCCAGGCGTGGTGGTATGCAACTGTATTCCCAGCTACTCGGGAGGCTGAGGCGGGCAAATTGTTGGAGAAGGCAGTGAGCTCTGATGACGCCACAGCTCTCTAGTATGGGCAACAGAGCAAGACTCTGTCTCAAAAACAATAAAAAAAAGTACCGAACTTTTTTTCTTCCTGTTGAAGTACATCCTTTAACAGATTTTCACTTGTTATTGTTGTTTTTAACTGAAAAGATGTGTACGACCAATTCTTAATAGATTCCTAATTCTCTAGGTGTAAAACTCTAGGCTGATAATTATTTGCCCTTAGGACATTTAAGGTATTATTCCATTCTTTCTATGCTTCTATCTTTGCTGATAATAATGCTTCAGTCATTAACATGGTAATCTGTCTTCCTAGTAACTTTTACATTTTCTTAGAGAGTTTTACAATAATATATGTTGTTTTGGTTTATTTTTGTTCATCTTCCTTGGTACTTGGACTACCCTTCTCATTTAAAGACTTACATTTGAATTCAATTCTGGGAAAGCCTTAGCTAATCTCTCTTTAAATATCATTTTTCCTTTATGCCCTCTAGTTTCTTTCTCTGGGTACATGGGGAAGCCATTCAACCTAACCACTACTTCTGGGTAAACATTTTCATCAACTAATTTTTTCCCTCTATTATGTCTAAGATAGTTTATTCCATTTCTTAAGGTATATTTTTGACCATGTTTTTCATTTCTAATATTTCCCATTAGTTATTTTTGTGTTCACCCATTCTTGATTCATTTATGCCTATTTTGACTTACAATTTTTTCTTTCCCTTTTACTTTTTTTGACAGAATGTTTTTCTTAATTTTCTCATCAAGTACCTTAAATCATCTATGTTAAAGTCTTCTTTCAGACTGTCCTATTATTTGTATTCGAGCCACAGTTACTAGATGACAATGTCACCAGTTTTCTTCCTTGGTATTATATTTCATCAAGCGTTCTGAATATTTGATTTGTAGGCCCTTTGGAGGTGGTTCCCCGGTGTGCTCACCCTACCTGTCCGGCCACTGCTTCCACCTGCTCCCAGGAGGCCCAGCGCAGAACCAAGTCACCCTACCAGAAGCTACTGAAGACACTGCAGTTCTACCAGGAGCCACAGGGAGGCTTGTTGCATGTAGTTCCTGTTTATGAGTCTATGTCTTCCCTCTTCAATAGGTCCACAATGTCACAGAAACCCTAGTGTCAAGCAGTGATCAGTGGCGGAAATTCTGAATTGTATTTCAGGAACAGAGGAACGACACCAGCCTTTGCGTCAGTGATGAACTAACTCTGGCCCCTGTCTCTTGTGGAGGAATTTGTCCCACCACAGCCAAACTCCCCGCTTCCCACAGCCCTGGCTCTTCAGCTCACTCACTGCTCTCTGGTTGCTGGTTCCTAGTCTACATAGATCTGTATTTTGGGTTTGAGTATCTCTGTGTCTTTTTATTTCTTCATTTTACAGTTTGTCTACCACTGCTGTATGCTTGGAAAAGAAGAAGTGTCCCAAAGAATGGAGTTAGCATCCACTTGAATGAAGATTCTGTATTAATTCAGGATCAAAGAATTTAAGAAGGAAAACATTGCTTTATTGGTTGAAAGTTTTTTAAAAATGTTGATATATGGAAGACATAGTAACTATGTCCTCTGATAAATAAGTTTGTAACAACCCTGTGTTCAGTGGCTAATAGGTGGTATTTTAGAAGACTCTATAGTCCACTAAGCATTTTATTAAGTGTCTTGTGATGTTTTCCTTTGTGAAAACTGGAAATTTATGTCCAAATTTATGTCCAAACTTACAGTCTTTGCACTTTCTCAAGTATGGCAACAGCTGGGAAAAGTTAAAATCTCAAAGGGCAAATATTTTTCCAAACTAGTAATAGCAGGCACCAGAAAAATAGAATATCAGAAGTCAAAGAGTGTTTTTTATCTTTATTTTATCCAGCGCCATTCCCTACTGGATAGATGATCTTACTCCTTGGGGGTTGCTGTGAGAATAGAGTAGAATCTTATTTCCTTATATGGGGAGGAAAAAATCTATACCACAGGGAGCAATTTTTTTTTTCTGAAAACATATTTTTGGTTTTAGCTTCATGCTGTTTTTAAATCTCTCTAGGTATGACACCCCTGACATTTTCTTCAACAAAATTCATGCCTAAGTGGAAGCTTTACTTGAAGTATGGATTTCTTACATTAAACTTAATGCCATGTTAAAACTTTAAATTTTAAAACAATACAATAGAAATGCCTTGTGTGCAACTCAAAGCCTTACCTCTGAGGAATTTCAGACTGGAGTTCATTATATTGATTTCTAGTTGATTAGCATTATCAGCAATGCTGATGGTGTGTGAATTTAGTCTTATTCTATTTGACAAGTACCATTCAAATAACAGGAGAATGGAATGGTGAATAAAATCACCAACAGCATGGGGGCCACTGGTTCCGATTTTCAAAAGGTTGGTGTTGCCTTAAACTCTCACTTCCCTTTAGTTGGGTTTAAGAGTTTATTTACTTTATAAGCAATACACTGTATGTTTCTACATGTTGCCAATTAGAAAGAACTTTGGTACTTTTTTCAAAAGGGGTTCTGTGAGTGTTATGTGCATATGTGTGAGTCTAAATATAGACACACAAACACAAACACATGCATACATAACATAAACATTGGCTGAGAGAGCTCTGTAAATGAACATCCTAAGTCCCATTCCCACAGGACAGCTTTATAGATTTTTTTTTAACATCCCTGTTTTTAGCTATCGAATTGCTAATTGTGCAACGAATGCTGCGGAACTGCTTGCTTGGCATAAAAAGGAACAGTGAAATCTATAAGCCTTTTATACTCAAAACCAAAACAAAGGAATACTTTGGGAAGGAAGTATGCATGTTGTGAGGGACATAGCATTGGCGCTGCAGGCAGGTGGATCTAGATTGGATTCTGTCATTGCCACCGATTCACAGGGTAAACCTGGTGATTTTGCAAATTTCTTTCCACCTGCATTTTCCCCACCTGTAAAATGAAGATGACTCCTGGAGACTTGTATGATGCCAGTGCTCTCTGACCAGTGACACATCCCCAAACTAGGATAGGGATGCTATTAGAATCAGAAAATATGAAAAAATACAAGGCTAGGAAAATAATGTTTCAAAGCAAGTCACATGTAATGTAAACTAGATATCTGAAGACACATGGGCTGTTATCTTCCGCCTAACAGAAGCACTCTCGTCTGATGTAACTTAGCTTTAGTTGATAGATACGGGCCATGAAATTTTGTTTCAATGAACAATGAGAAGTGTTTCGCACTTCTCAGGACCTCCTAGATGTAACATACTACAGCTTCTACAAATTACTAGTTCTCTATTCAAATGCTCTCCAACTTGGTACCAGGGGAGAGGCACTTATCCCAATGTTCATTAGAAGATTAAGAAACATAGGCAGTATGTCAACAAATTGTTAGAGTGTTAGAAGCCCCTTAATAACTTCAACAAGGCTCCCTTTCAGGAGTTTTGAAAACAAACTTCAAATTTAAAGTGGCATCTGGGGAGCAACTCCTAATGCAGCCACTCCTAAACTTTGCATTACAAATCTCTGCAAACACTAACAATGGTAAAAACTCATAGTACAGTTAAGACCAAGACTAATATACTACCTGAATCTCAAAGATGTGCTACAAACCATAAGAAAGATGAAGCTGAAACAGAAATGTTAGTATATGGTCTGCCTTCTGCCCTAGCCCAGGAGGCATTTCTGATACTTCCCAGACTTCACTTCTCAAACTCTTTTGCTCTCAACCCTTAACCAGTATTCCAGAACACAGAACAGAAGTATAAAGTCAGTAAGAGTTAAGTTCTGTCCACTGTCATGAAACTTACTTTGACCCCTCTCATTTATGCCCAACTCATTCCCTACTCAAAGTCTCAGTAATAGTTATAATGATGATGTGCTATTGCCATCTGTTTTACAGATGAGGAAACCAAGCCCTGGTCATTCTGCCTCCAAATTTGAAATGAGAAGGAACCCACTTTCTATTTTGTTTAAGCTTGTGTTATTTGGGGTGTTCCTGTTCCCACAAGCCAAAACTAGGTGGTACAGCAATATAATACCCTATCTTTTCTAAAGCTGACATTATGCAATCCATGTACCTCTTATCTTTCTTTCAAAATCAGTTTAAAAAAAAAGCTAGCTCTTGTCAACCTAAGCAGTTTTTGCAAGTCTTGGGGCATGCTGAACTTTTACTTTTTTAAATGCTATTTTCGGAGGTAGCTTTCTGTCTTTTCTCCATGTCCTTATTTTTGTATCCCTTTTACACATGATCTTTTAAAAAGCTATAAACTTATTTATATCCTGCCCCATTTGGAAATGGATGAGAGGTGACTGCTTAAAGATCTTAGATAATTTTGTACTCAAGGAACCCAAAATATGCCTTGCCTGAATCATGGCCATCTCTGATCTGAGCCATCCCTAAAATATGGGTGTTAGTGTTATTCTCAAAGCATTTTTTAAAAAGCAGGTACTGCCAACTTGCTTAGTAATGAGTTCACCCTCTCACACCAGATATTTAAATTTTTTCAAAAAACCATTATTCTTATAACAGTTTTGAATTTACAGAAAAAATGCAGAGATGATACAAAGAGCTCAGAGAGTTCCATACCCAGTTTCTTCTATTATTAACATCTTAAATTAGTGAGGTACATTTGTCACAATTATTGATCTCGTAGTAACGTAATATTATTAAATATTAACTGAAGTTGAGCTTTTGATTTTGTTCATTATCTCCATTAACTTCCTGTTTTCAATTTCAGTGAGTTATGTTCTAATTTTTATTATTTTTTCCCTGCTTGTTTCAGCCTTAAATTGTTGTTTCTCTAGTTTCCTAAGGTGAAAGCTTAGATTATTGATTTTAGATGTTTCTTTTCTTCCAAGATATGCATTTAATGCCATAAATTTCCTTGTAAGCACTGCTTTCATTGCATCCTGCAAATTTTCATTAGTTGTATTTTTATTTTCATTTAGTTCAAAATGTATTTAGTATCTCAAGATTTAACCTTTGACCCATGAGTTATCTACGAGTGTGTTAATTTCTAAATATTTTGGGATTTTCCAGCTATCTTTGTGTTGTTTATCTCTAGTTTAATTCCATTGTAATGTGAGAACATACTTTGTATGATCGCTATTTTAAAAATATTTTCAGGTGTGTTCCACGATTGATCTCAGTGTATGTTCCATGTAAGCTCGAAATATGTTCCATGTAAAAAGAATGCATGTTCTCCTGTTTTGGATGAACTATTCTATAGCTGTCAGTTAGATTCAGTTAGTTGATAGTGCTGTTCAGGTCAACTATATCAAGTAGATTTTCTGCCTACTTGAACTATCAGTTGCAGAGAGTACTGACGAAGTTTCCATTTATAGTAATAGTGGGTTTGTCTATTTCTCCTTATAGTTCTATCAGTTTTTGCCAAATGTATTTAGACACTTTGCTATTAGGTACGTAAATATTAAAGACTGTTTTGTTTTCTTGGAGAATTGACCACATCATCATCATGTAATGGCCCTCTTTGTTGTTCTTTGCTCCAAAGTCTGCTTTGTCTGAAATTAATATAGCTATTCCAGCTTTTAAAAATTAATGTTAGCATGATATCTTTCACCATCCCTTTACTTTTATAATGAGTTTACATTTAAAATGGATTTCTTGTGGACAACATACAACTGAGTCTTTCTAATCCACTTTGACAAGCTTTGTTGTTTTAGTTGGTATATTTAGGCCATTCCCACTTAAAGTGATTATTGATATTCTTGGATTAACACTGACCATGTTTTTAACTTTTATTTTATTTTTCTAGAGATAGGGTCTTGTTCTGTCATTCAGGCTGGACTACAGTGGTGCTATTACAGTCCATTGTAACCTTGAACCCCTGGGCTCAACGGATCCTCCCCCTTGAGGAGGATGCATGCCACCACACCTGGCTAATTTTTTAATTTTTTATTGAGGGGAGGGGTTTCACTATGTTGCCCAGGCTGGTCTCAGACTCCTGACTTCAAGTGATCCTCCTGCTTCAGCCTCCCAAGTGCTGGGGTTATAGGCATGAGCCACTGTGCCCAGCCTCTAAATGTTTTTTTTTTTTTTAATTTCTTTTTTAAATTTTGTTTTATTTCAGCATATTACAGGGGGTACAAATGTTTAGGTTACATATATTGCCTTTGCCCCGCCCAAGTCAGTGCTTCAAACCTGTCCATCCCCCAGATGGTGCACACCAGTCCCATTAGGTGTGTATATACTTGTCCCCTCCTTTGCCCTCACACCTGTGAATTTATTTATTTATTTATTTTTATTTTTATTTTTTATTTCGGCATATGATGGGGATACAGATTTTAAGGTTTCAATAAATGCCCTTTCCCCCCTCCCCCTACAAGTCTGAGTCTCCAGCATGACCATCCCCCAGATGGTGCACTTCTCACTCATTATGTATGTATCTATCCATCCCCCCCACCCCCAGTCCCCCTGCCCAATACACTATTATTGTAGTACCTATGTGTCCACTTAGGTGCTGCTCATTTAATACCAGTTTGCTGGTGAGTATATGTGGTTCTTGTTTTTCCATTCTTGGGATACTTCACTTAGTAGTATGGGTTCCAGCTCTAACCAGGAAAATATTAGATGTGCTATATCACCGTTGTTTCTTAGAGCTGAATAGTACTCCATGGTATACATATACCACATTTTCTTAATCCATTCTTGGATTGATGGGCACTTGGGCTGCTTCCACAGCCTTGCGATTATGAATT
>VSMD01131013.1:0-52708 GCA_008750895.1 Mirza zaza
CAGCCTAGCTCACAGCAACCTCAAACTCCTGGGCTCAAGCAATCCTGCTGCCTCAGCCTCCCAAGTAGCTGGGACTACAGGCATGCGCCACCATGCCCGGCTAATTTTTTCTATATATATTAGTTGGCCAATTAATTTCTTTCTATTTATAGTAGAGATGGGGTCTCGCTCTTGCTCAGGCTGGTCTCGAACTCCTGAGCTCTAAACGATCCGCCCACCTCGGCCTCCCAGAGAGCTAGGATTACAGGCGTGAGCCACCGCGCCCGGCCAAGGAGTTTGAGGTTGCTGTGAGCTAGGCTGATGCCGTGGCACTCTAGCCTGGGCAACAGAGTGAGACTCTATCTCAAAAAAAAAAAAAAAAAAAAAAAAGAGTCAACTATGTACCGCAAAAGATTGTTTAAAAAAAAAAGTTACTCGTTAATTAGGTGGGAATCTAAGAACTACACAGTACACTGCAGAGCCAATAAGGCTTTGTAGAAACAAAAAAATTATAATGTTGGAATATGACAATTATAACTATCTAAAATTATAGATACAGTTTGAGCATCATTAATCCAAAAATTCAAAATCTGAACTATTCCAAAATCTAAACTTTTTGAGCTGCTGAGGTGATACTCAAAGGAAACACTCAATGGACCATTTCAGATTTTGAATTCTCAAATTAGCAATGCTCAAGTCATCAGTATAATGCAAATATTCCAAAATCCAACATAATCTTACACACTTTGGTCCTAAGTATTTCAGGTAAGTGATGTTCACCCTGCATTACAATAATAGAAAAGAAGCATAATAGCACTTATTTAATGTACCATGCATTACTTTTTACATGCTTTACAAGTACAGTCAGCCCTTCTATCCAAAGATTCAACCAACTACAGACCAAAAATATTTGAAAAAAAAATTAGAAAATAATATGAATTTTTTAAAATACAGTACAACTATTTATATAGCATTTACATTGTACTAGGTATTATAAGTAATCTAGAGATTAAAGTGCATGGGAGGATGTGTGAAGGTTATATGCAAATACTATGCCATTTTATATAAGGTACTTGAGCATCCAAGGATGTTAGTACCCCAGGGGGTCCTGGAACCAACTCTTCATGGATACCAAGAGATGACTGTACTATTATATTATTTACACATTTTAAAAGAAGAAGAGTGGTTAACACCACTGGTTACCTATCTAGCATTCATTTACCCTTTCAACTTCTTAGCCAGACTTTTTTGGGGTATTCACCCCTCCCCATACAGCCCAGGTACTTTAGAGAAAATTGAAACTATCTTTAGGCATAGCAGCTAATCCTAGTTCACTTAAGTCAATCAACACATTTCAATGGCCACAGTCATTGGTTTATTGGTCCATTCAGGACTCTTGTTTAGAATGTTAGGACAGAGAGGCTCTCTCTTCCAAGAGATGTGAACAAAAATACCTGTGGGCCCCAGCTGCCATTGGCTGCCATCCTACAACCATGAGGAGAATAGCAACAGATTAAAGCTGACATCACAGAAAGCAGAACAGAAACAGAAAAACTGGGTCTTCAATATTATTGTGTTACTGTAGGTCTTGCTCTACCTTTGGACTTCCAGATAAATGAACCTAGAAATCCTTTTTATTGTGCTCAAACCAACTGGAGTTTTCTATTACTTATAAAATGAATTATAAATTGATACGAGGTAGGGGGAGAGAGAGAAAGCACATTAATAATGTTTCTAGGCCGGGCGCGGTGGCTCAAGCCTGTAATCCTAGCTCTCTGGGAGGCCGAGGTGGGCGGATAGTTTGAGCTCAGGAGTTCGAGACCAGCCTGAGCAAGAGCGAGACCCCATCTCTACTATAAATACAAAGAAATTAATTGGCCAACTCATATATATAGAAAAAAAAATTAGCCAGGCATGGTGGCACATGCCTGTAGTCCCAGCTACTTGGGAGGCTGAGGCAGCAGGATTGCTTGAGCCCAGGAGTTTGAGGTTGCTGTGAGCTAGGCTGATGCCACGGCACTCACTCTAGCCTGGGCAATAAAGTGAGACTCTGTCTCAAAAAAAAAAAATAATAATGTTTCTAGAATGGATCACTCTTAACCCTGAAGTTTATGATGGCAAGTATTGAGGAGGAAATAATTCTAGATACACACATGTCAGAATAAAAACATGTTGAATGATTATCTTTCTAATAAAGGTTCATATGAAAGCTTAAAAAGTAACCACCCATGATTTTATGTGGCATGCACAGTATTTTTAAGTATTTTAATTTGACATTTTTAAATGTTTTTTTAAATCTAGATTTCTAATTTTTCCTGAAAAATAAAAAGGTATGACACCATTGGGCCCATATTACTGCAAGACAACAATCAGCTAGAACAAAATAGCAACTGCCTCTTAAGTCTACAAAATGCACTTAGTAAATGGTCAATAAAAGTGGAGCCTTTGCATGATCTGCTCAGTTCTTGTATGTATTAAGAGTTTACACCATTAATATTAATATTTAGCAGGATATATGTCAAATGCCATATGTTAAGTAATGAAAAATTATATTCCATTTTTTAAGCTTTAACATTTATAGTCAGCCCTCCATATCTGTGAGTTCTATATCCATGGATTCAACCAACTGCAGATCAAAATATTTGGAAAAAAAAAAAGTCCACAAAGTTCTAAAACGCAAAACTTGAATTTGCCACACGCCACGTACTATACCGAATCCATGAGAATAAAGAGACGTACAGACATTGTGCTAGGTATTATAAATAATTTAGAGATGATTTAAAGCATAAGGGAGGATGTGCATGGGTTATATACAAACATTACGTCATTTTATATGAGGAACTTGAGCAACCAAAAATTTTGTTATCCATGAGGGGTCCTGGAACCCCACAGATACTAAGGGATGACTGTAGTTACTTTTTAAACAAAAAAAAATTCATGAAAACAGGTATTTGGCCACCAGCCTATGGGAAACACTACTCTTGAATAGCATTGAATACATTTAAATACCTGATGGAAGCCAACTCAGCAGCAAGTTCCCGAAAACATGCCAATATATAATTATTCTGGGTCCAAAAGTTTGACAAATTACTTCACATACAGATGAAGACCAAAGAAAATGGTTTTAAATTACAACAAGAAAAATGTACAAGTTGACCAAATGTTTGAAACACTTGAATACACTAGTGTACTATTAATCAAGATTTATCTGTAAAACAGATTTGCAAAAGAAATTACAAGAGGGGTAGTATATTTCAAAGGACTTTATAACAGAATAAGGACAAGAAGCTACATTAGGAAAGTTGAGAGGCAGCACTTTACAAAGAAGGTCCTCTGGAAAAGTTACACGGCTCTACCATTTACTATTTGGACAACTCTGGGGGAGGGGAGTTTTAATTTTAACAGTACAAACTTTATTGTTTAAAGTAGCTAATATTTAATCATTAAAAAAGAATAAGTAGGCCGGGCATGGTGGCGCATGCCTGTAATCCTAGCACTCTGGGAGACCAAGGTGGGTGGATCATTTGAGCTCAGGAGTTTGAGACCACTCTGGACAAGAGGGAGACCCCGTCTCTACTTAAAAAAAATAGAAAGAAATTAGCTGGACAACTAAAAATATATAGAAAAAATTAGCCAGCCATGGTGGCACATGCCTGTAGTCCCAGCTACTCGGGAGGCTGAGGCAGGAGGATCTCCTGAGCCAAGGAGTTTGAGGTTGCTGTGAGCTAGGCTGACGCCACTGTACCCTAGCCCTGCACTCTAGCCCAGGTAACAGAGTGAGACTCTGTCCCAAAACAAAACAAAACAAAAAGAATCAGTAGAACATATTTCTATTTTATTTTTTTATTTTATTTTCCCTCTCCCCCACCCATATTTCTTTTTTTTTTTTTTTTTTAGTTTTCCAATAGGTTTTATTGAATGACAAACTTACTATAGCATATTATGGGGCATATTTCTATTTTAATAATGTCTAAAAATAGGAAACAGTTAACAGTAGATATAAATACAACTTAAATTCACTAATGAAAAATCCAGTGTAGATAGGATAATGGAGGAGCACACAGGAGGATTCAGTGATGTTGGTAATATCCTGGCTCTTTAAATTTGATGGAAGGTTCACAAGGCTTAATATTGCTATAATATTTCATTACTTACACATGTTACATATTCTTTTGTTTCTATCCTATCTTTCACAATTTTAGAAGTTTCAATCCAATATACTGTCTACAAAAAAATAATGAACTTTTCATATCCACAGACTGAATGAAAAAACCAAATGCATGACCTGAAAAATGTTTTTTACTTTTATTAATAAAGTCTTTTTTAAGAAATTTTTTGAAAGCTGTCTGAATGTTAAAGAAGAAAGGAAAGGCTGGGCAAGGTCGCTCACACCTATAAACCCAGAACTTTGGGAGGCTGAGGTGGAAAAATCGCTTGAGGTTACAGTTTGAGACCAGCCTGAGAAAGAGTGAGACCACATCTCTACAAAAAAATAGAAAAATTAGTCAGGTGTGGTGGTGTGTGCCCATAGTCCCAGCTACCTGGTAGGCTAAAGCAAGAGGATCACTCAAGCTCAGGAGTGCGAGGTTGCAGTGAGCTATGATGATCCCACTATATTATATCACTCTATCCCCCATCCTGGACAACAGAGCAAGACCCTGTCTCAAAAAAAAAAAAAAACAAGAAGGAAATAAAACCTACTGGTGTTGGTGTAGGTTTCACTATTAACATTTGACAGAACCAATTATTTTTATGTCCTTACATTGGGGAAAGCAATGCCTATGCTACAAATATCTGCTTAGGGAAGCAAACAACTCTACATCAACTCATGAGACAGATGTATTCCTGAAAAGACTGCCATTCTAAGAACCACTCAATTGTAGGCAGTCTATTTAACCTTTCAAAGCCTCAGTTTCCTCATCATAAAATGGGATATGTGTATTAAAAGAATTGTTGTGAGAAAATTAACATATGTAAAGCACCTAGCCCATTGGCTGGCATATATTAGATGGCAGTAACTTTTTAAAAATCACATGTATTATCGATGTAACTTTTTTCTTTAAGTAGAATTAAAACTAAGGCTGACAACTATCAACTAGGGAATATTTAGGTATAGCAGTACTAACAACATTGAGATAGACTAACTTACAGATTCCCAACACGTTTCCAAAGATTTTCTAAAGAATGGTCAAGATCACAGATATCCACGAAAGAGCATGAAAAGTATTGTAAGGGACAATGGAAGAAGAGGAACTGCTATCTAACATTCTCAGCAACTTTCTCTTCCCTACATGACAAAAGAATGATGGTGAAGAGGAGATGTAACTGAACAGATTTTTACCTCTCCTTCTACCCAGTCACCTACTACCCTGCAAAAATGCAGCCGAGGAGGACTTAACCAATGACCTTAAAGTCTATACCAGGCCCACAATTCTAGGCAGCATATATGCAAACTATTACAATAGAATTTGGATTTTTTTAAATGATAAAAATGCAAGTGACTTGCATGTGGTCATTCACCCCCATGTAGCACATTCTGAAGAACAGAAGAGTTTGAATACTTCTCCTATCAAAGAATGCTGTTTCTTCACACACAAACAACTAATTATGGATTACATCACTACCACAGATTTCTGTTTATCATCCAAGGCACATGAGGTTTCAAAAAAGGAAAAAAAATCAGAAATCAAGACTATTTTGAGGTAAAGGAATAGGTCAATTTACTGTTTATCTCCTTCAGACTCACACACAAGATCTCCAAAATGTTGATAACTGTTGAAGCTGGATGATGGATACCAGAATTCATTATACTATTCTATTTTTGTATATATTTGAACATTTCCATAACATATAGTTTTTTTAAGAAATGAACGTATGCATCTATAGGTAGTTATATATAAGGTCCCAGTACAATAAACTAGAGAACTATCCTATTGTTCAAAGTGTTTTTACTCCAAAAGTAAGTGAATTTCATCTAGCTACTTTCATATTCTAGAAGTTGTACTACAGGTGACCAAACTATTTGTAAAGGTCTAATGAAGGAAATAATTAACTGCCCTGGAATAAAACAAGCCTAACCTTGAAAACACAGAGGCAAAGGGGAAAGGCACCAAACAGTTATTACAACTATTACACATTTATATTTCGTTCTGTTATCTTCTAACACAGGTGGGCAGGTAGAAGCGGGGGAAGTATTTTAAGGCCAAATTTCCTTTTGATTCTGTAAGTTGATTGGCAACAGAGGTGGGAACAAAGAAATAGCTCATTAAAGTAGTATAATTAGCAACTTCCAATGACCAAGTATGCTTTACTGCTAGACCAGAATTTACAAAAGACACAAAGATTATACTGTTTCTGCCTCAATTCTTTTTTCAAATTGCCATTCAATTTTCACAAGATTACTTTAAATGTAATTCTAAATTCATTCCAAAATTTAACTTTGGTTAGGTAAGTCTAAAGATAAAACTAGTCAAAATTAAAAATAAATACTAACTTTGCAGCAACCTAATCTTTCACCAGCAGTACAAACAAAAACTTTTGTGTTTAAAACATTATGGCAAAACATAACATAGGCAGACTCAAAGACTTATAATATTTCTCAAGTCCAAAGAAAGGCAATAAGAACTTATTTAAAATGTTAAAAAGAAGTGCAGACTTAAACATACATGCCAAGAAAAAAAAAATGTATAGATAACTCCTCCACTGGAAACTCCCCCGCCTCATACTTCCATAGCAACAATTATTTCCTTAGCAAAAGTGATCTGTTCACTTTCACAAAACCTGAAGCACCTAAGTTCGCATAATTCTTTTTAAACTGAAAAATACAAGATCGTTTCATTTAGGTCCGTAGAATTTTGTGTTTTTCTCCATGGAAAAAGCTACCATCAGTCTGAGAAATGCACATGGCTCCAGCTTTAATGTCTTGTTCCCCAACCCACTGAGAAGAGTATATGCTTATAAAATATTTATCTACTCACCAGGTTAAACACAGTTTCTACAATATCCCTATTGGATACTTCTCCAACTTCAACCAATCCGGTCAACACTGCAAATTTCATTCTGATGCCCCTGATGGGGAGCGATGGTTTCACAGACAATGTACCCACTTCAGTAGGGGTTTCTTCTCCTTTCCCTCCACCTCCCCCGTCATCACCTGTTGGTGGCGGGGAAGGGACACGATTGTCTTCACTAGCCATTGCTAGCTCACGAGAAAGGACAACTCGGAGTCGCCCTGGGACAGCACTTGCTGCACTAGTAATAAGCACAACACATGCAACGCAAAACGAAGAGGGTCTCTCTTCCAACTTGTGGAGAAACCCTAAAAGCAATTGATGTGGAAAGTCCTTGGCGTCGCCCTCCTCCTCTTGGAGAATATTTGTCCAATCTCTCTCCCCGAGGCTGACAACAACGCCAAACCCTATTGGAAGATTAGATATATGTTAAATAGGCTAGGTTTTGTTTTAGGGGTTTTTTGAGGGGAAGAAGGAAATAGTTATTGTCTGTCAAGTAAGTTACTAAAGGCATCCCACTACAACCTACCCGCTTCTCCCGGGCTCAAAGAGCTGAGTGGTGGGTGAGGACCGGCCCAAAAGGCCCCAGAACAGGTTCACTCCTCCCCCACACTCGCAGGTTCTAGGCGCAGGGCAACCTCTCCTCACAGGTGCACAGAAAGAGAAACTGTCGCGGGGAAAGGAGAGGTGGGAGGAAAGAAGGGGGCCCCAAGGTACCAAGCCTACCACTGAGGTAGAAAGTTCCTCCTCACCCAGATACTCCGGACTTGTCCTCACCCCCCGCCAGGGAGCAGCTAGACGGAGGTGGCGGCGGAGATCCAGGGCAGGAAAAGGCGGGGGAAGGGGGCGGTGATTATTCTCAACGCTCGGCCCAGGGGGAGGAGTGGAGTACCTCTCTCAGGCACCTGAGATTAGACGGGGGAGGAGGGGAGGTGTGTATTGTAGCAGGAAGGGAGGGGAGGCGGCCGGGGAGGTGGCCAGGGTGACCCAGCGGCGACGGCGAGGAGAGGAGGGAGGACAGAGAGGTCGGTGCACCTGGTCGCTGCCTCCAAGTTTCCCTAGTCCGCTCCCCGGGAGTCCGCGGCTGCACAGAACTCCATGGTTTCCTGGCCTGTCCCACCCCTTCGCTCAGCCTTTGCAAAAACAGCCGCTGCTGGCGCTAAGGACGCCGCGGCTGAGGCTGCTGCGGGTGGTGAGATGCTACTGCCACAGCTCGCTGTGCCGCGGCTCGCACGGCTGCCCCTGTACCCACTGAAGCAGCTCCCGGCCGCCATGACAGCGCCGAGGGCTGCGGGCGCGGCGTGCGCGTGCGCGAGCGCTCGGGGCGGGCGAGCGCGAAGGCGGAGGCTGCCGCGCGGCGGGGCAGGGAGGGGATGCGCGGGCGGCCTAGGGGGCCGGGAGCTGGTGGGGGCGCTGGGCCTGGGCACGGGCTTCCTGACTGGACCACGCGCGAGGGCGAGCACTCACTGGGCGCGCTGCTCAGGTAGCACCCGGTGTGGTGTCCCCGGCCCGGCGGGGAGAGACCGTCCCTTCCAGGGACCGACTTTCTCCCCTCCCACTCCTGGACCTGGGAAGGTGCTTTGGCAAGTGCTGAGGCGGTGATGCCGACGTTCCTGCTGTTAAGTTACCGTAGGGTCGCTTGGCGCAGAGGGAACCCGCCGCACGTTGCCAAGGTGCCTTTTTAGACTTGGAGAAGGACACCTGAGGGATCTCTACGAACACAGAGGTGGCGGCGCTGGAGCCAATGAGGCTGCTGTCCCTGTCCAAGGGGAGTGAAGAGTCCCCACCCCTGACTGCCTTCAGCTGCTGCCCGCCCGCTGCGCTCGGCTGAGACGTGGAAGATTTCCACTGGGATGCCTCAGCAGCTGCCACCATTCGGAAAGGGAGGGGAGGAGGCCGAGTCGACGAGGAATGGGGAAGATTCCTGGCTTTGCAGCTGCCGCCCCACCAGACCTCTCCCACATTCTAAGGAGGAGAGGATTCCTGAGACAGCTGCTCCAAGCAGCGTGGAGGCGGGGTTCATCGTGTCTGTAGATCTCTGAGGGGTTTTTTCCTCTCGTGATTTTCCAATGTGAAAGTTAGGGTCACAATCTCATTCTCAGATTACTTTAAAAGATAAATGATGTTAGGGTTGAAGCTAGTACAGATCAGCATACTCTTAAGAATGTCCTTTCCCTCCACCCACTATTAGGAAAGCATTCTTCCTGGTGCATTTGTGAAAAATAAATTTAGAGGAAGGTGAGTTTTCGCCCGTAAGACATACTTTGAGGTCATAAAGTCTTTAAAATAAAAAAGTGTTTACTCCTAGCTCCTTAATATGAAAATGAAGTAAAAAGTGAAGTCAAACAAAAGTTAGGAAGAACTCTGGAGGAGTGTAAAGAAAAGTTATATTGGTTTGAGGGATGAAGTCGTTTCCTAGAGAAAGTTATTTCAGATGGCCTTGAAAAGTAGAATTTTAATTATCACGTAGAAATTTGAGAAGAGGCAACATGAGAAAAGATCAAGAAGCAAAGGAGTGCCTTCTTTAGAAAAATGTTAACACTTTTTTAAAATACTAAAAAGAATTCACCTGCACCAAATCTCATGTGGTTGCAAATATTTGTTAAAGCTTTGTTTTCTATAAGTGGGTTTGGATATTCCAAAAATGAAGCAGACATCTTTCTGATGATCTGAATTGCTGACTTGTACATTTCCAGGGTAAAAGGCAACATCAGTGGCTTGCCATTCCTGAAGTCTCTGAAAAACTAAAACACCTCAGATTTGCATTTCAGCTTTTTAAATAAGTCAGAAATAGAGGTTTGAAATAGAGTGTGCCTGCAGGAGAGAGACAACTTTCACTTGACCTTTTACACATTTGTATTTTTTGAAAAATAGATTTAGTGGACCACACATCTGTATTTTGAGTATGGGAGGTATTAAACCATGAAAGGCCTCTCCTAGGATTTTGCCTCCTCAGAATTGGGCAAATAGTCTAAACTTGAGTATGTTAATATATCTAGGGTAAACTTGAGTATGTTAATATTTCTAGCATATAAATGCTAATATGCTAGTATTAAATAAAGTTTTCCATTAAAAAGAAGCAGATGATAATACTGAAAATACCCCCAACACAATGTGGTCACAATTATTTAGTATAAATGATCTGGGGTTAAGATTTGTGTGTCTCATAAATTTGCAAGCTCAATGTTAACGTTGTTCTGGTGAAACAAAAGTGGACGTAAGATAATTATTCCAAATATTTCTAAACAAATTGTCAACTAATTTTTTAGAATTTTTCAGCCTTCTGCTTTAAATTTGCCCATGATTATAGTAAGGTAGCACCAGATGTGTCCTGTATCCTCAACTGGGTGAGGAGAGACCTTTCCTTCCAGGAACCAGCTCTTTCTCCCCTCCCACCCTCGTACCTGGGAAAGTGCTTTGGCAAGTGCAAAATTGGAAGTTCACTGCAGAAAGAAGCATAAGGAAGGTAAAAGGGGAAACCGTTCACTTGTAGCAAAGCCACAGTTGAAATGCAATAGCTAGGCTGGGTGCAGTGGCTCACGCCTGTAATCCTAGCACTCTGGGAGGCGGAGGCGGACGGATTGCTCGAGGTCAGGAGTTCAAAACCAGCCTGAGCAAGAGCAAGACCCTGTCTCTACTATAAATAGAAAGAAATTAATTGGCCAACTAATATATATAGAAAAAATTAGCCGAGCATGGTGGCACATGCCTGTAGTCCCAGCTACTCGGGAGGCTGAGGCAGAAGGATCGCTTGAGCCCAGGAGTTTGAGGTTGCTGTGAGCAAGGCTGATGCCATGGCACTCACTCTAGCCCGGACAACAAAGTGAGACTCTGTCTCCAAAAAAAAAAAAAAAATGCAATAGCTGTGGAGTATTGTTTAGGTGTACAACATAGAATCTTGAAATGTTTCAAGGTGAACTATCTGCTGATCAAATCTTAAGCTCCTTTATGGCACAATACTATATGTACTATAGGTATCGAATACATACTATTTGGATCGAATTAAAACTCTAAAGTTAACTTGCTTTGATTTTTCTGGCCTGAAAGCCCTTGCCCAAGTCTATGCAACTACTCCCAGTTAGAGGGAGGAAAATCCTAATATAAATAAGTATCTTAATATGGAAAGCAGTTTTACTATTTGTTTTTATCTGTGGCATTATTAATGGAAGTTTTCTAGTTAAAAGCCTTCATATGAACTATGAGCTTTTAAGACTGCCTTATCTATATGTTGGTGCCATATACCCCCTCAAAAAAAAGAGGGAAAATATTATTATACCTCTTGTAAAGCCAGGCTCAGTGTCCATCACCATCTAATTTGTATATCTCTGACATCAATATCTTGACAGAATTAAGGACTAAAAGTTTTCATTATGTTCCTTTTCTTCAGCATACATTGAAACTTTGCAGGAAAAAAAAATACATAGTAGATTCAGAACAGGAAGCCTTCTGCATAACTCAGAGGAACTCAAGCAAAGAGAATGTAATTTCATGCTGAAATCAAGATTACTGATCTACAAACCCTTACCTATATACAAAGAAAATTTGAGAACAAAGATGGGATGGAATTTTCTTTCTATTGGAAAAACACCCAATCCACCCAAATGTAACTTCTTGGCATTTTGCTAAGGCATAGATTAAATGATAATTTAGGGGAAAGCACCACCTATGTGATTTGCTG
The DNA here is from genome assembly GCA_008750895.1 of Mirza zaza. NCBI lineage: Eukaryota > Metazoa > Chordata > Mammalia > Primates > Cheirogaleidae > Mirza > Mirza zaza. Next base: position 11,668 of record VSMD01131013.1, read on the forward strand.
TTTACCTGTGTGTAATTTTACTATGTGAAATTGGAGTTTCTTCAACTTACTAAGCATAGCTGATAATATCTTAGGCTGAAAATTCATGGCCCCAGCTTGCTGCTCCTTCCTGTGAGAAAGTCAAACAGTGTTTTTACTATTCATTAAATCTTACTAATGTTAAATAAAACTTCAAATGTTAGTAGTCCTTATTATTGACATTTTATTGGGCATTAGACTCTGAGAACAACTACAATTTAAAAGGAAAAGACATTGCCTATTCATAGTTAGAAACTCAAAAGTTTAAGATTAAAAGTTTATGTGATTGTTTAAGTTCAAAAAGGTCAACATCAACTTACTACATTTTAGATGTTTTAAAATCATTTTTTCCTTGTGTAGGCCCCACAAAGAATAGAGATTTGAAAAGGGCAACTCCACTTTGAGCAAGTATGCTAGCCAAAGCATACTTTTTAAGACATAAAATATTAATGCAGTACTTAGTATAGTTGATATAGACATAGACAAGGTTGGTTGATTGGTCTTTTCTTTTTAAGAGATAGGGTGTTGCCCTGTTGCCCAGGTTGGAGCACAGTGGTGCAATCAAAGCTCACTGTAATCTCAAATTCCTGGGCTAAAACTATCCTCCTCCCTCAGCCTCTCAAAGTGCTGGGATCCTGGCTTGATTTGTCTTTTTTATTTGCTCATTTCCATTTTGTTCTTAAGTAATGTGTAAATAGGAAGCCCATTTGCAGTGTTCTCTTAGAGTAGTAAGATAGTACCAATGGACTACAATGAAATGTTATACCACCACACCATCTTACCTTTGCAATCTATGTAAGTGCCTATCATTAGAATGACTATTGGCATTGATCAAGTTTTGAACTGCTTGTCCAGTTGAAGTCTCTAAGTGAATGGTAGGTTACCATTTCCATTATCAGGATAGAAGTGGGAGTTCACACAGGAAATGAGACCTCAGGAGGCTGACTTCAAGTAGATAGGAAAAGAGATTACCTTTTCTAGCCCTCATTCTCTGGAGTTTATACTTTGCATTGCTTGCTAGTACTCCAAGTAGATGGAGAAGGATGACTTCTGCCATATGGCAGCATTTGGAATCCAAGCTACTTAGAGAAGCCATGTGGAGAACAATTGAGGCCCTTCAGCCTCAAATCTTATTAAGAAATAAATATAACTATTTATGGAGATACCTTAAAGCGATACAAGTCAATCTACCATTTGATCCAGCAATCCCATTACTGGGCATCTACCCAAAAGAACAAAAGTCACTCTATAAAAAAGACACCTGTACACGAATGTTTATAGCAGCACAATTCACAATTGCAAAGATGTGGAAACAATCCAAATGCCCATCAATACATGAGTGGATTAATAAAATGTGGTATATGTATACCATAGAGTTCTACTCAGCCACAAAAAAGAATGGTGATCTAGCACCTTTTGTATTACCCCTGGATAGAGCTGGAGCCCATTCTACTAATTATCACAAGAATGGAAAAACAAGTACCACATGTATTCACCATCAAATTGGTATTAACTGATCAACACTTATGTGCACATAAAGTAGTAACATTCATCAGGTGTCGGGCAGGTGGGAGGTGGAAAAGAGGGGATGGGTCTATACACACCAAAAGGGTGCAGTGCTCACCATCTGGGGGATAGACACGCTTGAAGCTCTGCCTCATGTGGGGCAAAGGCAATTATATAATCTAAATATTTTTATCCCCATAATATGCTGAAATTTAAAAATTTTTAAAAAGAAGTGAAAAAAGCTAGACCCTGCCTTGAAAACTCAGTCTAGTCATTAAGGTAGGCATTACAATACAGTATGTTAAGCCTAAGAAAACCTAAAAGAGAGACTTCTCTCCTAAAAGAAAGAAGATAATATCAGAGCTGAATCTTAAATAATAAATAGGAATAAGCCAGATGAAAAAGTTGGGGAAAGTTATTCCAGGATATGAGAAGTCTCTAGAATGGTCAGAAATTTTAACTGTAAAAGACAATTGAATTCAACTGTCACTCTTAAATAGATGTTTCTTCTGGATAGAGCTATAGAGCAGTAAAAAGGTTTCTCTGTTAATATGTATTGAAAAATGCATCCTACCACCCCCACTTTGATCACACTCTCTTTATAGGCACTCTTTATGTATAAGGAACCTAAGTCTTAGTTAACTCCCATTCCATGATATTAAATAGTATTGTGATTACCTAAAATGTCAGTATTGTGTCCTTGCACAAAGGAGAAATGGAATGCAATCTGTGGTCACACAACAGGCTGTAGACAGGAAAATAGATCATGGTGTAGTCTTGGTTATGCTAACATAATTTTCATTCATTAAAAAACCAAGACCCGCTGGACGCGGTGGCGCGCGCCTGTAGTCCCAGCTACTCGGGAGGCTGAGACGGGAGGATCGCTTAAGCCCAGGAGTTCTGGGCTGTAGTGCGCTATGCCGATCGGGTGTCCGCACTAAGTTCGGCATCAACATGGTGACAACCCGGGAGAGGGGGACCACCAGGTTGCCTAAGGAGGGGTGAACCGGCCCAGGTCGGAAACGGAGCAGGTCAAAACTCCCGTGTTGATCAGTAGTGGGATCGCGCCTGTGAATAGCCACTGCACTCCAGCCTGGGCAACATAGCGAGACCCCGTCTCTTTAAAAAAAAAAAAAAAAAAAAAACCAAGACCCCATGCCTAAATTATAATTATTACATGAAAATGGTGTGTCAGGAACAGTAAGTAGGTTGCTAATGGAAACTTAACTAAAGATGAAGTTAGAGAGTGGAGTGGACCACAGTAAACCTGGCTTTGAACTGGACTCTACCCTGAAGGCAACCTGCGGCCTTTAGTGGATTTCAAGCAATAAAATGATAGGATTTCACTAGCATCTTAAGAAAATCACTAGCAGCTGCCCAACCCCCTCTACAAATTTGGGTGGAATCATCATCCATTGTATAGAATTGATGGAGTGCAGTGTTTGTATTGCTTTATAATTTGCATTTATAAAGATGCAAAATTGTGTGGGATGAGATGATTTAATATATCCATCGCAAGTGAGTGCTTAGTTTTAAGCCTTTTTTTCGGAATGTTGAGAAATTAAAGATAAAGTAAAAATGTTTCAAATTATCTCCCCAAAGATATCACACCATCTTTAGTGAGGCACTGTGGAAGTGGTATAAATATTATTTAACTGTGAAGCAAATACTTGAATTGAAATATATTTATAAGACTCATATTACTGTCTGTGGCACACAGTTCTAGGAAACTAGTGTGACATAGTCCTAGAAAAATATATTGTCACCTTTGTCATACAAGCAGCTAGCCTGCAATATAGAAAATGAAGCTGTAATTGCCAAATTCAGTGGGTCTTAACCTTGAATCTTTACATTCACCTGGAACCTTTAGAATCACCTGAAACCTTTTATAAATCCCAAGGTTCAAGCCGATTAAATCAAAATCTTGAATAGGACCCAGACAGACATCAGTATTTTTTACAGCTTCTCAGGTAATGCTTAATGTAGGGACCAAGGTTTATAACCACTGGGCTAATAATGTATTTTTATTTGAAGGCATAATACTCCTTTGATAACATATATAATAATAAGTTTAATGTTAACTAAAATTAACTTATATAAAGATTTTAGTATCCTTGTTGCAATTACTGAAAACAACCTAGAGTGTCTATAAATCTGGTTAATCTGGATTATATATATTTCTATTGCAAAGGCAATAGTCTAAATCAGAAAGGAGAAGAATTGAGAGTTCTGTGCAAAGAAAACAGACAGTTGCTAGATTTCGTGCTAAAAGCAACACAAAAATATTGCCAACTTTAAAATAACTTACTTCTAAATCAAAATGTGGTTACTAAATAAGAAATTATCATTTAGGAAAATAAACTCTAATTTCCAGAGTCTGAATGAGATTAATGGAAGTTCTGTGATCAGCAACCACAGAAGAAATAGCTGGGGAAAATTATTTTATGTTGTATAGCAAAATTAGAAGGTCTTTATGCTTCTGCTAAATTAAACTTCTTTTAGTAGGAGGTCGTTAGACAATTTAACTTTGTGTTTAAGCTTTAAAAAAACAAAATGTATTTTGCTTATGTCATTTTAACTAGTTGAGAAAAATCTAATACAGAAAGTAACACATAGCAGAACTGATCTAGTTTTAGTTCCATGAGTCATAATTGTAGAAGCTTGGAAGGCAAAAAAAACTATTGTATTGAAGTTTTGGAAAAATGAGGTAAGACTAACTTAAGTGGAAACAAGTTTGTTAAGCCACCTCCAGATTATAATACACATTTATTTCATTCTGCCTTTCTGTTTTGTTCTTTACAGATGGATAAGAATTAAGAAAAGAATTTCCCTTTTTATCCAATTCTCCCTCAGCCATTGTTAACCAAATTGGTGGCATACAAGGAAAGCAGAACAACTGAGCATATAGATTTTATGTTCTTTTTTTTTTTCTAAGCTCCCAAATAGTTGACTGCTAAATATTTGGAAACCAAAGTGAATTCACTTTTTTAGTACTACTAAGTTAATTTAGAATTGTGATAATTCAGACAAGCTAGGTAAATCTTAACTTTGCAATAAGAAGTATGAAAGAAGACCAGAGCCATATTTTCTGAGGTTTCAATTCCAAATCCAGAGATTAGTGCAACTGGCCAGGTATATGTGAAGAAGAGATGATGACCAGACAAGAATAGAAGCAAGGAGACCATTTAGTACAACAGTTCAACTAATCTAAGCAAGGTGGAGGCTGAAAAGGGAAAGACAAGGATTCAGGATATATTATGACAATAGCAACCACAGGATTTGCTGCTGTAGTAGACGTGAAGGGGTGAAGATGAGGAAAAGGGAGAAATGAGAAATGCTGTCTAGGTTTTTGACTTGAGCAATTGGTGAATATGCCATTGACTGGGGTGGTGCTGGCTGGAGTTGGACTAAAGGAGGGTTGGCAGGGAAATCAAGGACTTGCTTTACATGCTTGTCACTGGCCTAGCTCTTGAAGGCATTTTAATTTTTGTTTTTTCCCCTCTGAGGTGGATGGTAAGAAGACCCAACGTCAAGGCTGAAGCTCTTTGAAATTTAAAGTGGAGTGAGGAGAGGAGAAGGAACTAGGAGACTGAGAAAGGAGAGGCCAGTGAAGTAGATGGAAAATAGGAGTGTGGAGTCACGGAAGCCAAGGGAAGAAAGTGATTCAAGGAGGAAAATGATCAGGATGTGATTGTGCTTACTCATGACCCTAGTTAACATGAGATCACTAATGGAAAATTATGAGACATATCTGCACTGGTGACTGCACCTGTGAAACAGCACGTATGTGTGTTACAGCTACCTTCACATGCTCAGCACTCCCACCCCTCTCCCCACAAAATTTCCGTTATCTGCCAGGAAACTGATGATGGTACATTTGTTATTCCCCTTACTATATTTCTTTCTTCTGATTTAAATAACATTGATGGGTCTTACATAATTATAAAAGTAATGCATGTTAATTGTAGAAAGTTTGGAAAATATAGAAAGGCTCAAAAATGGAAAGAAAAACACACTCATAATTGTGACACTCAGAGGTAATAGCTCTAATATTTGCTGTATGAATGTATTCCCACTAAATGGAAATGTATTGCAAAATCGATATCATGCTACAAATTCTACAAAAATGAGATCATATTTGTAATCTGCTTTTTTCACTTAGAAATACAGTATTAACATTCTTCATGTCACTAAATACTGTTTAAATATTAACCGTACATAATACATAATACAAATATTAATTGTAAATAGTAACTGTATATTAATACATGCCTAGACTATAATTAAGCAAACTTCTATTATTTAAATCCAAGTTTTTCCTGATGTTTGGCTATTATAAACATCATAAAATTGTGTACTAGTTAGAAGCATAGGCTTTGGCACCTGACACATCTGGCTTAAATGCTGCTACTACAACTTACCTGTTGTGTGTGTTTGAGAAATTATTGAACAAATTATTGAAGTTTCAGTTTCCTTGTCTATATAATGACTATACTAAGAGTCCCTATAAGTGAGTATTACAGATAAAGCATTTCGCATAGTACTCCAAAAGCAATTAGTGCTTCATAAATGTAAGCCATTATTATAATAATTAAGGCATGATGGTATTTATGTACATTTTTCCAAAAATTTATAAAAGATTTTCCAGTCGATGTATCTGTTTAGTATTCTATTTACCAGCTAATCTGGTTAGCATTTGGGACATCCATATGATCTTTTTGATTGAGTCAAAAATTCCATTAGTTTCTTGGATCAAAAGAAGTTAACTCTGAGTGAGCAAAGTTTCTTCTTAGGACCATTAGGATTCCATGAAGCAAAAAGATTTAACTGTATTTTTTTCAAAATCAGATCTCTGATGCAATTCTTTCAAATCACATAAAAAGTACTTATCTTTCAAAATATATCAAAGAAAAAAAAAGAATCTAGGACTAAACACAACAAACTGGTGGAAACTCCTGCTCTGCCTGCTCAGCTCCCACTGTTGCCTACTTCCTCCTTGCCACTTTTTTATTGGTAGTGAAAGGAGAGAATGGGAGGCAAAGTTCACCCAACATCTAGGAAGATTAGAGTTACCGAATTCCATCCTGCCTGATGCACCACCCCCATCACACTAGACCCTCTTCTAGCACTCTACTAACTGCTCATATACTGCAAACCGCACTCCATTTACACTCTTATAAGATCCTTTTGTTCTGGTATCAATAAATAATTACTCTGACTTCCTTTGTAGTGAACTGAGTTCTCACATCTTTGTCACTTTTTTATCATTGAAAATTCTTCAGGCTTCCTACATGGAATCAAATGCTTGGGTCACCAGATTTTTTAGCCAAAAACAGGAGCAGCTAGACACTTTCCCTACCGAACCGTGTCCCTCCAAAAGACTATTTTGTGGATTGTGGATGGTCTACTGTGATCTCTTTATGCTGGGTTCAGTGTGCCACAGAAACTAGAGAAAGTACAGGTACTTTGTTTACACAATCTTCATTTCTATTTACAAAATCTCTCTGTGGAGTTTGCAATTTTTTTTTTCCTTTTTTTCACTGCTGCACCTGTCGATCCAACTCTACCCATCAGCCAATGAACAGTAAGATCTGAAGCTAGTTTCTGATGGGGGAAGTGGGAAGGAGACCCATCAAACTGGTTTGACTGCCTGAAGATGACTGATCACCCTAGTTTTAGCTAAAAAAAAAAAAAAAGAGAGAGAGTGAGAGAGAGAGAAAGAAAGAAAGAAACACACAAAATAACCCGTCAGTATGGATTTCCCCACTCAGAAATTGAATTTGGGGACCACTACTAATGTGCTTTTCACTTTTCAAACATTTTAGGACTGCCATGTAGACACAGCTTTAGACAGCAGCTGCGTTGTTCTTACTAACACTACAAACTCTATTGTACCCTCTTGGATTGAAAGAGTTATGTCCCCAAGCATCTAACTGATTGCTGGGTCACTTTGACAATGAAGAAAAGGTTCCTGGGTTAAGTAAAAGATACTGAGTCCAGGAGCCTGTGAGTTCATTCAGTTTAAATGCTAGCATTTAGGTTTCCTACTTAGTAGAAACCAAAAGAAGTATCCTTGAACATTCTGCCCCTAGTTCTCTAATGAATTCATTTCGAATAATGAGTAAAGGAGAGTTTAATTCTATTTAAGGCCAGTTTCCTATATTCTTATCTGATTCCTGAGTTTTACATTTTTCCTCTATAAAACAGAGCTAATAATACCTACCAAAAAGGATTATTTGGAAGATCAAGTGAGGTAACAATTACTACTAGCTATAGTAATCCATTTAAAAAGGCACTTTCAATATTTATATATAATAAAACAATAAATTCTGCAGGAAGAAAGACAATTTTTCTTTAAGAATCACACAAACTTTATAACTTTTTTCTTTTTTCTTTTTGAGACAGAGTCTCACTGTGTTGCCCAGCCTAGAGTGAGTGCCATGGCATCAGCCTAGCTCACAGCAACCTCAAACTCCTGGGCTCAAGCAATCCTCCTGCCTCAGCCTCCTGAGTAGCTGGGAGTACAGGCATGCGCCACCATGCCCGGCTAATTTTTTCTCTCTATATTAGTTGCCCAATTAATTTCTTTCTATTTTTTTTATAGTAGAGATGAGTCTCGCTCAGGCTGGTTTTGAACTCCTGACCTTGAGCAATCCGCCGGCTCAGCCTCCCAGAGTGCTAGGATTACAGGCGTGAGCCACCGCGCCCGGCCTACTTTTTTCTTAATCAATAGGGACATTGGTAATAAATCCCTCATACCTAGAAAAACATGAAAAATTCTTATCTTCAAGGTCACTTTTAATTGCTCTTTCCTCTTCACATCCACAGAATGCTGCTTATACTTCTTATCAACCCTTACCTTATCCTGCTTTAAGTTTTAATTACCTATTTACCAATCTCTTTCCTCCACAAGACTGGACATTCCAGGAATCTTTTTCCCCCTTACAACATCTGGATGTTGTATACTTTCCAGAAACATCCGATGTCTTGATATAGTATTCTTTCCATAGAAATGTGTGTTGAAATGAAAGAAGAGAAGGCTAACTATAGAACCTGTTGTGGGCCCTCACTGTTTCCAATTGACAGCCATATCCTGATTATAACTCCTTTTTGTTCTCTGTAATATGGAAAAGGGACCAGAGGAGGTAGTATAGGTGCCAAATGAGTTGGTCCTCAAAATGAGTTGGAGAGGAAAGGGCTTTAAGAAAGAAGATTAAAGTGTTGAATGCTGCAGATAGACAAGGAAGGATGAAGGCGGATAAAAAGCCACTGTTTTTTCTGGTGATTACAGGTAACTTTCAAGAGAACTGTCTCAGTTAAATGATGAGGAAAAGCCAAATTGCTGAAGGCTTGAGTGTGAGTGGGTGTTGACAAATGGCTGGAATACAGTATAGACCCTAATTCCTTCAGGGTTGAGCTTCAGTCTAGCATGACGCATCACCACCCTGCATAATTCTGTGCTGCAGCCAAGCCAGCCATTTCACAGCTTCCTCTTCACACATGATATCCCATCTCCCGTTTGTTCTTGGCCTTCCTATATAAGCTGAGAGTCCAGTGTCAACTATTCTGAAATTCTGAAGTCTTTTCCAAATGGCTCCAGTTCAACAAATTCTGTTTTGCCACGTAGCCAGTAATGTATAATAGACTGTAATTTTCTTATGGCACTTAATACATTCAGCCTGGTATCAAAGGCAGGTATATGTATGGTTTCCATTTCTAGTCTGTAAGGGATAAACAAATTTTAACAAATACTAAAACTAGTTTTCATAGTAAGGTATTACCCAATTGAATGTAGATCCAGGCAAGGAATTTAAGTCAGAAAAATCAAAAGACTTTAGAGTTTCAATTTAATCAAACAAACATGTATTGAATGCCTTTTCTGTGCAAAACACTGTGCCATCAAGGGGTTTAACAGCTAATGTAGGAGTCCGCAAACATGTCTGATAAAAGGTAAGATAGTAAATATTTTAGACTTTGCAAGACCATATGATCTCTGTTGCAACTACTCAACTCTACCATGGTAGTGGGAAAGCAGCCATAACACTATCTAAACAAATGAGGATAGCTGTGTTACAATAAGACTTTATTTATGAACACTGAAATGTGAATTTCATATAATTTTCACATATCATGATACATTTATTCTTCTTTTGATTTTTTTTTCCTCCACTGATCTAAAAGCATAAAAACCATAGTTAGCTTGTAGACCATACAAAAACAGGTGGCAGACCAGATTTGGTTCATGGGCCATAGTCTGCTGATACCAATCCAATAAATACCCTGATAGTTCACTCAGAAACACTCCAAAATTCTATCCTTAACACCAGAATAGCCCATCACATTGCTGCCATTTGGGCAGGATTTGTGATTGACCTATCTTATATAAGCTAGATTTACATTAATTTATTCAACAAATATTCACTCAGTGTCTAACTTATTCCAAGTACTGTTCCAGGGACTGAGGATACAGCTTTCGTAAGAGAAAAGATGTCTGCCTATAGAAAAATCACTATTTTGCAATTATCACTATAAATCAATTCAAGAATCACCAAAGGACACTAAAACCAATGGGTGAAAGACCATTGGAAAACTGAATATTCACATATTCTCTAAATATCAGCATTAACTATCAAAAGGGAAAGGTATTTTTACAATGCAGCAATATGATGGATTCCACCTTAGCCAAGTCATCAAATGTAGCATCACCAATAATAGGGTGAACTGACATCAGCACATATCACTTATGTTAGTGTTCTTGTCAAAAATAGATTGTAAAGGATTTTATAAGACAAGTGGCCTGAACTCTTAAGAAAGTCAATGTCAGGCTGAGTGAGGTGGCTCAAGCATGTAATCGTAGCACTCTGGGAGGCCGAGGCGGTGGATCGCTCAAGGTCAAGAGTTCAAAACCAGCCTGAGCAAGAGTGAGACCCCGTCTCTACCAAAAAATAGAAAGAAATTAATTGGCCAACTAAAAATATATAGAAAAAATTAGCCGGGCATGGTGGCGCATGCCAGTAGTCCCAGCTACTCGGGAGGCTGAGGCAGAAGGATTGCTTGAGCTCAGGAATTTGAGGTTGCTGTGAGCTAGGCTGACACCATGGCACTCTAGCCTGGGCAACAGAGTGAGATTCTGTCTCAAAAAAAAAAAAAAAGAAAGAAAAGAAAGTCAATGTCAGATGGGGGGAAAAAAAAGGAAAGTAGATTAAAGGAGACTTTAAAAGACTTAATCAAATGCAAATCTTAATCTTTCATTGAATCCTAAATTGGGACAATAGAGCCATAAAGGACAATTGGGGAAAACTTACTATGGACTATATATTAGATAATCATACTATAGTAATGTTAAATGTCTTAAGAGTATTAACGTCATTTTGGTTGTGCAGAAATGATTACTTAGGTGGTTTAGGCTGACATGTTTCATGGTGAAATGTGATAACTGCAACTTTCAAATGGTTCAGAAAAATACAGATATACATATATAAAAAGAGAAGTAAAGCAATGTGACAAAATATTAACAATTGGAGACTAGGTGAAGGGTAGAAGAATATTTGTTGTACTCTTAGCTTTTCTGCAGGTTTGAAATTTTTCTAAATAAAAAGTTGGAAAATTTTTAAAATAAAGAGAGCTAAAAAAAAATCCTAAACCGTGGAATTTATATTCTAGTGGGGAAACCACACTATACCATTAACAAATAAGTAATATAAGACCATTTACAAATTGTAAATCCAGTGAAGAAAATAAATAGGGTGATATGATAGAGAGGAGTTGGAATCCGGGAGAGTATTTGGGATAATGTGTTTGAAAAATCTTCTTTGTAGAGGTATTCAGCTGAGACCCTCAGGATGACTCAGCCATATAAAATGCAAGTAGAAAAGGTAGTCCAGGATTCTAGGTTAAGGAAACAGCAATTTTAAAGGCAAATATGCCATGAAATGAAGTTGGAGAGGTAGGCAGGAGCCAGATTACACAAAACTAGAGTCCATGGTTATGGTTTGGATTTTATTTAAAATACAATGAGATGCTTGCACAACTTTGTTAATTGTACACTTTAAAAAGTGAGTTTTATGGTATGTGAGTTCTATTTCAATAAAAAAATTTTAATTAAAATAAAAATAAATTCAATGGGAATCCATTGAAAGTTTTAAGCAGGAGCTGACATGACCTAATTTACCTTTAAAAAGTTCACTCTGAGTGACTGCAGCTTTTTTATACCATATATCCTTACTGCCTTCTACAGTCATGAGTCACTTAACAATGGGATACATTGTGAGACATGTGTTGTTAGGTGATTTCATCATTGTGTGAACATCACAGAATGCACTTACACAAACCCAAATGGTACAGCCTACTACACACCTAGGCTCTATGTATAGCCTATTGCTATCCTAGGCTACAAACCTGTACAGCATGTTATTATACTGAATACTGCAGGCAACTATAACACAATGGTAAGTATTTGTGTATCTAAACATAGCTAAACATATCTAAACATAGCTAAACCATAGAAAAGGTACAGTAAAAATATGCTACAAAACAAAAAAAATGAGCCAGGCACGTGCCTATATAGTACCGGCTACTCAGGAAGCTGAGCCCGGGAATTTGAATCCAGCTTGGACAACAGAGCCTGATCCCATCTCTAAAAAGAAAACAGAAAAATGGTAACACTTGCATAGAGCACTTACCATGAATAGAGCCTGAATGTCTAGAAATTGCTCTAGAGTAAGTGAGTAATTGAGTGGTGAGTGAAAGTGAAGGCCTAGGACACTACTGTATATACTGTAGACTTTATGAACACTGTCCACTTAGGTTATGCTAAATTTATTTTTTTAAAAAAGTAACTGCACTACAACATTATGACAGCTATGATGTCACTAGGCAATAGAAATTTTTCAGCTCCATTATAATTTTATGGGACCACTATCATATAAGCAGTATGTCGTTGATGAAAATGTCACTATGTGGCACATGACTGTATTAAGGTTCCAAATGTGTCTGAGCTTCCCAATAACCCATAAGTGCCTGGTTAATAGTATCAGTGTCCAATTTATCTTTATATTCCACAGATGTCAGGTCCAGTGCCTTCCTCATGTTTTATGTTCAGAAAATATTTACAAAATTAAAGAATTAACAAAGGAATAACCACATCTCAATGATAACTATATATTCTGTATATTTTATACAATTAATGGTTTTGAAATCAGTATGCAAATATATATTCAATCTGGTTTATAAAGGATTTCAAAGTCATTCATATAAAATACCCCAAGATAGTTCCAACTAATCATAGGGTTGTTATTGGGTGACTTTTAATTTTATTTTTATTTATTTGTTTATTTATTTATTTTTTGAGACAGAGTCTCGCTTTGTTGCCCAGGCTAGAGTGAGTGCCATGGCATCAGCCTAGCTCACAGCAACCTCAAACTCCTGGGCTCAAGCGATCCTGCTGCCTCACCCTCCTGAGTAGCTGGGACTACAGGCATGCACCACCATGCCCGGCTAATTTTTTCTCTAGATATTAGTTGGCCAATTAATTTATTTCTATTTATAGTAGAGACGGGGTCTCGCTCTTGCTCAGGCTGGTTTTGCACTCCTGACCTCGAGCGATCTGCCCGCCTCAGCCTCCCAGAATGCTAGGATTACAGGCGTGAGCCACCACCCCAGGCCTTAATTTTATTTTTATATATTTTGCCCTATTTTTCAAGTTTCCTACAAATAAATTTATAATACTTTTATAATCAAAAACGAGTAGCTTTTTTTTTATTCCTCAGCCTTCAGAATCATAAAAAAACGAGTGGCTTTTGTTAAGCTGTTGAAATACTCATCTATTCTAGATTATAAGTATATATGCAGACACAAAAAATGATTAAAGTCTTTAATTGTAAAAGCAGAGTACAATCATGCGCTGCATAATGATGTTTCAGTCAATGATGGACTGTATATACCACAGTGGTCCCATAAGATTATAATATCATATTTTTACTATAGCTTTTCTATGTTTAGATGTATTTAGATATACAAATACTTACCATCATGTTATTACACAATCGCAGTATTCAGTACAGTAACATGCTTTACAGGTTTATAGCCTAGGAGCAATAGGCCATACCATGTAGCCTAGGTGTATAGTAGGCTATATCTTCTATATTTCTGTAAGCACACTCTATATGTTCACACAGTGACAAAAATCACCTCATGGTGCATTTCTGAGAACATATACCCATCATTAAATGACACATGACTGTATATATAATCCAGGAAGGATTCCTGCCCAAATTCAGTGCCTGCAGCACTCTTCTATTAGCACACCCAGTTGAGGCCACCCATTCATTTGTTTATTCATCAATAAAATACTGTCAGGCCAGGGCTAATATTCACACAACTCCAGGGGGGCCCCACTCACATAGAGTACAGCATGCGTGGCACCCTCTGCAGTTGCATAACTCTTAAGCACCAAGCAGGTACTATTCCAGGCACTGTGTAAACCCTGGCAATAAGACATTGAATAAAACAGTTCTCACACTGTGTTATAATTACGTTTAATTGTCCGTCTCCTGCAGTGTGATGTGAGCCCCTCCCTGTGGGGCCAGGAACCATGGAGATGTGAAGTCAGATTGCTGAAGGAGGTGGTGACTAAGGAGTTGACCCAGCAGAGAAAGAGTAGAGTAGTCAAAGAAGAGGAGTCCAGTCAGAACGAAGCAGGAAGTGAGAAGGCAAGAGCAGATTGTGTTTGATGTGTTCTGTCTGGCTGAGAAAGAGAACAGGAGTGAGGGAGCTGAAAGAGACTCATACTGGAGGGATTTGCAAATCACAACAAAGAATTTAGACTTAATCCTAAAGGCCAGGGGAACTAGCAGAGTTTTAAAGAGGGAAACAGCTTGATCAAATTTGTGCATTCCCAAACCAGACACTGGAATACAGGCAGGATCTGACCAAAGGCAGAGGGCCTAACACTAGGAGTTCATAATGGTAGGTTGAACTTGGATATGGAGAAAAACACACCTTTATTTTTTACTAATCTTTAATTGAAATTTATGATTTCCTACAATTATGAAATAGTCATTAAACCCCAGTATTATTAACAGTATCTCTGACTCTACAACCAATAGAAATCAGATAGTTTCAGAGTACATTCCAGTTACTGAAGATACCTTACAACATTATGTATCCTTATTGCTACTGTGAAATTATAGTAGGTATTAACACCCACTGCTAGACCTTGTTAATGGATTGATTCATATATTGCACTTGCCTTTCAAATATTCTCATACCTGCACTGCAATGTAATAGTTTTCTACTTTATACACTTAAAAATATTACTCTGAAACAGGTGCATAGGCTTGACCAGATGGACAAAGTAGGCTGTGGCACCAAAAAAGGCTCAAAATCCCTTCTCAGGCTCTAGTTCTACTGAAATGCCTGTGGCTCCTGGAAAGAAGCAAGCCCCCCTCTCTAACCTTCACCTACTTGCCCAATCTCTTCTGCTCCAAATGCTCGTTCTTTTCTGCACCCTCAGACCAACTCCTTCAGACCTCACATCCAGATTCCCAGCATGGAGCCTTCCCCCAGCCAGGTGTCCTTCCTATGTACTCTCATGACAACCTGTTTTTACCCCAAACCTAGTATTTACCACAGGGATCCAGCATCCTACAATTTAACATTTGAGGTTTTAAATATCACAAGTGGCCCTGAAACTCCAGGACATGTAGTAATTTGTCAGTCCACTGAGGCATGAAATAGGATTGCTGCCGCTGAGATGCAGTCACTGAGCCCATCAGGAGGCTGACTGCCCAGGGTCCACTTTGCTGCGTGATGTTATTTAATGCTAACGACAAAGCCACAAGTTAAGTCATATTATCCCCATTTTACAGATGAAGAATTTGATGAAATTGCAAATTAGAGGATCTGAAGATTTTCAATGGTCTTGTCATGTCCCTTTGAACCATTGTATTGTTTCTGACTCTACCCTAAGAGAGTGAGCTCCTTAAAGGCAATGGCTAGGTCTTTAATCTTGGCACCCCCCGGGGCCCAGGCTGGGCCTGACAACTAATAGGTGTTGAAGAAATGGTTTTCTGATTGATAAGAGGAGGAATTCTAAGAATCCTGCCTTCTTTTACTGACAGGGAACCTCCTGAGGTCAGAGCCCCCATCTGGAGCCTACTGAATTGCCAGCTCCTCAAAGAGTGGCTGGCTCATAAAAAGTAAAAGTATTTATTAGTCCATTGCTTGCATAACTTTATTTTTTATTTTATTTATTTATTTATTTTGAGACAGAGTTTCACACTGTTACCCTGGCTAGAGTGCAGTGGCTTTATCATAGTTCACAGCAACCTCAAACTCTGGGCTCAAGCGATCCTCCTGCTCAGCCTCCGGGGTAGCTGAGACTACAGATGCGCACCACCCCCCTCCCCCCAGGGCTAATCTTTCTATTTTTAGTAGAGATGGGGTCTTGCTCTTGCTCAGGGTGGTTCTCAAACTCCTGAGCTCATGTGATCCTCCCGCCTTGGCCTCCCAGAGCGCTAGGATCACAGGTGGGAGCCAGATTACTCAGCCTTGTCTAACTTTAATTTGTGTTTATTTGACAACTGACACACATTTTCTTATTGAGAGTTTTCTAAAAATGTCTTTGAGCAGCAAAACAATGTACAAAAGTATAAGGCCAATTTTACAAATAATTAACAATTCTTTTCAGCTTTCAACTTTTATATTTTTTGAAATAACTTGAACATCTATCTCCACGATTAGCACAGGAAGTCATTACTTATAAAATATGGCAAGGGAAATCTATATTTTGCATTGGCTATTAATCCTCACTAACCATACAACTGGCACACACACGTAAGTATACTTTTGTGTAATCACATTTTCCCTTCACTTCAAATAAAGTAAAAATAATATTTAATTTCCTTTTTTTTAAATTAAAGCCAGCATCTCACTCTGTTGCCCAGGCTGGAGTGCAGTGGTGCGATCATAGCTCACTCAGCCTGGAACTCCTGGGCTCAAGCAATCCTCCTGCCTCAGCCTCCCTAAGTGCTGGGATTCTAGGCTTAGCCACCACACCCAGCCAAATATATAGTTTCTTATTTTTGTCAGACTAATACTTTATTTCATAGAATGAAAAAGCTTAGGGGCAAATAAATATAAGTGGGGAAACTCTTAATGAAAACTTTTACTATATTCAACTGTAGAATTTACTTATGCTTAAGTTTTGTTTTTGAGGGAGATGACATTTGATGGTAGTAGTAGGTCAAAGAAAGAAGGGTATGTCTTTTTCCAAATCTAGAATATGTTAAGTATAAAAAGCTTCCTATCTCAAAATGATTCCCTTCCTGATAGATCCAGAAATAGACACAGAAAACCCAAAAGTGAAATGTACAAATTTCTGCTTAACAGCTCCTTGCCCTTTTCCCTCATTAGCTTCAGCTGAACTGAGCTTGCTCAGATAGTCACTAATGACTATGTGCTCCATGTATATTTAGAAGCCACCTTGCAGAGGCATTTGTCTTTGCTTCTAAATGTAGAGCTTCAGTAAACATTTCAGTTACTGTTTCTTACATATCACAAAAGCTCAGCTTTGTGAAATTAACCACTTTCACTTTTTAAAAACAATGAGTTTTCATGTGGTAAGGAATGACAAAAACATTCGGTACTATTTCTTTAAATGTTATGCAACAAAAGTACATTTCCTAATGATTTTTAGGTTGGTTATGCAGAATAAAATGTACTAAAGGAAAAAACCATTTCAGTTCTTTTTGTGAAATTTAAGGATACTTTGACAAATGGGAACATTTTCTTGCATCTTAATATATCCTGAACCTACATATAAGTGGTATGATACAATGGGGCAAAAATCATATCCCCGTCAGTGTTCTACCACACCCTAAAAGCTAACAATGGGATTAGTCATTAAAGGTTTTCATAGCATGCAAACATTTTAACAGTTAAGTCATTCTTGTTAATTTTACCTATGAATTCATTACTACTCATGTCACCTAGAGGAGACCATGGCATATATAGCAGGTACGTTTTTATGGAGAAAAAGTTGTGCTAGAGAAAAAGGCCCACCTCTTGATGTACCAAAGTAGGGACTCACCATAGCCAGGAATGAATGCTTCACAATCCTTCTCTACAGCTAGCTCTGCTCTCAGGAATAAGTGACTTTGAGTTGCAAAGGAGGTAAAGAAATGTAGCAAGCAATATCAGTCAAACCTTGTACATATGTCTTGCTAAGTGATGATAGACCAGACATTTCTCCTCTGAAGAAAGTAAAACTTAAGGTCTCTAGACTATGAAAGTGCCTAGCACAGTTGAATCATAGGTTTTTACCACAAGCAGGGGGACTTACTGATCTTGTGCACATTGAATGTTTATTGCAGAGACATTCCTTCCCCTCCAAATCCTTCTTTCCTCACTTATCACCCAGAATGATAGCAACTAGGAACTTATGCACCCAGCAGGAGATTGGAAGTCTCTTTCCTGGTGAATCTAACCCAAGAATTAAACTGGCCCAACCCAGTCACTCTATTGCAAAGTATAGAGTCAAAAAGCCCTATGTTCTGCACATACACTGAGTTTTCAGTCTCTCAAGCTTAATCATGAGGGTGAGTCCCCTTGTTTTAATCATAAGGTTATGTTATCAAGGATTACTAGTCACTGAGGAAATCTTCTAATGTGAAAGATATGGACAAATACAAACAGAAAAAAGCAATCTGGAAGAATTAAAACTATTCAGAGAAAAGAAAACTTTAGAAAGAAAAATAAAATGTCATTAACATCTTTAGAGTTATGAAAAATATATACAGCATCTGTGAAACAAGAACAGGATGTTAGGCCGGGCACAGTGGCTCACGCCTGTAATCCTAGCACTCTGGGAGGCCAGGGTGGGCGGATTGCTCGAGGACAGGAGTTCGAAACCAGCCTGTGCAAGGGTGAGACCCCGTCTCTACTATAAATAGAAAGAAATTAATTGGCCAACTAATATATATACAAAAAATCAGCCGGGCATGGTGGTGCGTGCCTGTGGTCCTAGCTACTTGGGAGGCTGAGGCAGCAGGATTGCTTGAGCCCAGGAGTTTGAGGTTGCTGTGAGCTAGGCTGATGCCATGGCACTCACTCTAGCCTGGGCAACAAAGCGAGACTCTGTCTCAAAAAAAAAGAACAGGATGTTATAGAACAGGAATTCTCAGAGAATAGAAGAGTCCTTGAGAATTAAAGGAATGATGGAAATAACTCTTAATAGAGAAGATAAAGTTGAAGTATCCCTAAAGTAGAATAAAACAAAACAAGATAGGAAATAGAAGAAAAAAGATAAGAAAACTAAGGGAACAGAAAAAGTAGAACCAAGGAAATCATCAAAATAATTCAAGAAAAGGTGGTGGCTCATGCCTATAATTCCAGCACTTTGGGATGCTCAGGCAGGAGGATCTTTTGAGGCCAGAAGTTCAAGACCAGCCTGGACAACACAGTGAGACCTTGTCTCCAAAAAAACATGTTTAAAACTTAGCTGGACAAATTGGCATGGTGGCACAGGAGGATCATTTGAGCCTAGGAGTTCAAAGTTACAGTGAGCTATGACCACACCACTGCACTCCAGCCCGGGTGACAGAGTGAGACTCTGTCTCTAAAACTAATAATAATAATGATAATAATTCAAGAAAAATCACCAGAAGTTAAGGACTTGATTTTCCAGATTAAAGGGATTTGCCAAATGCTGAGGAAAACAGATGAAGATAGATTCATAACAAGTCACCCATTGTGAAATTTCAGAACTGGACAAAGAAATTATCCTACTAACTTTTGGAGGGAAAAAAAGTGAACACTCTGGTTACACACAAAGAATAAAGAAATATAACAGCTTTGGATTTCTCAACAGTAGCACTGGAAGCCAAAACAAAAGACAGGCTTTCAAGAAGAAAGAAAATGCACTTAAAATTCTGAAAATGGTCTCCAAACCAGAATTCTGTCTTTAGAAATTATCACTCATGAAGGAAGATTGAACAAAGATATTTTCAGATATTAAAGGTCTCAAAAATTTATTTCTTGTGTAGCTTTTCTTAAGAAGGTATCAGAGAATGTGCTTAACCAATGTGGGAGAATAAACCAAGAAGGATGAAGACAGGTCATGCAGGAGTAAGACATCAAACATTGGAGGGAGGAAATCCTGAGGTGACAGCTGTGCCCCGTACATGGGGTAACCAGTCCCGGTAAGGCAGGCACGGTCGGCGCTGTCATCACCAAGATCCTCTCTGCTGTTATAGCCTCTTTTAGTCTGAAGATAGAGTACCTGAGCCTGACCCAGGTTTTTATCTGTATTTGGCCTGTCTTGACCATGTGTTGATGAAGTCTTTTCTCTCCTCATCATCTGGACAGTCATTTACAGAGCAGCCCTGTCTGTCTGACCAGACTTCAGCTATGTGACCTGTACCAGGCTCACCCCACATCCCTGACAGATGGGTAGATTCTGATAAGCTCTGTTTCCCAGGAGTTACTGCAGACAGAAGTCTCTTATAAACTCTCGGAGGAGCTAACGCCAGACTATGACCCAGAGACTCTGCTCAGCATATTTTCTCCTGATAGCCTTTAACGAATGATGACAATAGTACCCCTTCCTTATACAACCAGGTTTGTAAATGCTACTCTAGATTTCAAAACTAATTAATATATACCTTAAGGCTATAGACGCAGATGGTAGGGCTTTGGGGAAAAGCAAGTGAATGGTGGGCACAAAATCAAGGTAGTAGTTGCCTCTGGGGAGAGAGAGGGAGGTGTAACAGGAGGGGCATGCAGGGCACTGCTTGCTCCTGGCAATGCTACTTTTTCACCCAGGTGGTGGATACACAGAGTTATCATGATTGTTTCAACTGTACAAGAACATTTTATACACTGTTCCATATAAATGATGCATTTCACTGTAAAACATCTTCAAAAAAATTTAAATAGGCATTTTATTTAAATTATTTAACTGCATTTTATTAACAGATGCTTCTATTTCATTACCAACTTTGATTTCAGATCTTAAAGAAATTCAGTGTTGGGCTGGCATAGTGGCTCACACTTATAATCCCAACACTTAGGGAAGCTGAGGCGGGAGAATCACTTGAACCTCAGAGTTTGAGGCCAGCAAAGACCTGTCTCTAAAAAAAAAAAATAGGTGGGTGTGGTGGCATACACTGATAGTCCCAGCTACTCAGGAGACTAAAACTAAGGTGGGAGAGTCAGTTGAGCCCAGAAGTTCAAGGTTGCAGTGAGCTATGCTAATGCCATTGTGCTCCAACCTGGGCAACAGAGCAAGACCCTGTCTCTAAAAAAAAAGAAGAGGAAGAAAGAAATTCAAAGTGTTATAAAATTTCCTCTCTCCTATATTAATGGAATATTTCATTCAAAAAGGAATTAAGTGACACAATTTTGCTGCTACGTAGAAACAGAAAACAATTCCCTTCCAAATAACGATACTGGAACATGCTTTTACACTGTACAAATTTTCATTTCCCCTGAATGGCTATAATATTTCCCCATGAATGGCTATAATATTTCCCCCCTTATTCAATAAGCTATTCAAATACATATCAGCTAAATTAATAATATTATTATATAATTAGGTAGTTTATTTAAAATCTATTAAAAATCATAAGATCTAATGTTGCCACTACTAAGTTCAAGTAGAATTTACCCTTCTTAAAACACAAAAATATATATTCAGATTACTTATCAAATCAATTGTGGCAATCTTAAGTGAATCTGCTAACTTTTGATTTTGAGACTAGTTAATGAAATACATTTTGATGTCCTTGTTTTGGATTTTGGTTTATATTTAATCCCTGAGTCAGGTAAAGGAATTTTACAAAGGTTCGTAAAACATATAAATATTTTTCTATTTAATATAAACTATAGTTAAGAAAATTTTAATTTTCCTCTGCACACACTGCCTCAAGCAAATACATATTAATACTTTTACCTATGTCTAAGGGTTGTTCGATATATCACTTATTCAAACTGCAATTCACCTTATACCTGAAAAATGCTAAATATATCTACTTTTTCTACCATGTACTACAATTGCAAAGCAAGTGTCAGTTTAAAACTAAAAATAAGTCATTTTCTCTAGTTATCAATAGCCTAAGTATTTTCTACATAAAAGTCTTTACTATAAAAAGTGAATTAACTAATTAAGAAAAAATTTGTTAAGTACCTGCTATATACCAACCACTGTTCTAGGTGCTTTTGATACATCAGTATATAAAACAGATAAAATTCCCTGACTTCACAAAGCTCCTATTCTAATGGCAGGGGGACAGATGATAAAATATAGGTACATTATATAGCATGTAAGAAAGAAAGAAGAAATTTAGAGGAAAATGCAAGGAATGTGTGTGTCATGAAAGCTGCAATTTTAAATAGGATGGTTAAGAAAGACCTGAATGCCAAAGGTGGTATTTGAGCAAAGGGTTAACGATTAAGAAGAGAGTGCAGGTGGGAAGGTTGGGCAAGAGCTAAAGTAGAATGGCCAGGTGGAAGATGATGATGGCTTTGACCAGGGCAATAGCAGTGGAAGTGGTGAGAAATGGTCAGATTCTGGATAGATTTTGAATACAGGTTTGAGATATGGCAAATAGAAGAGTTGAGGGTAATGCTAAACTTTTAGGCCTGAGCAACTAGAAGAATTCAGTTACCGTTACTGAAATGGGGAAGGCCACATCCTGTCATGAATATGAGCCTCTGGGTTGTAATGTTGGAATTTCTAAATAATGTTTCATTACTTAACAAAGAGTTTTACCGTGAGAGATAATTATTTCTGACTGTAAAGCAACTTAAATCAGAGTGTAACTTTTTTTATTCCTGAGGATCTGACAAATGAGAAAACATTCACAATTGTTCTTTGGAAAACACTTCTAATATAATTGTTAAGTGTAATTTGCAATCTTTGCTCCAGTTGAGCTGCTTAAGTCCTTGTTGTCATATTGTGGGTGTTAAAGTACTGGTGACACATGCCGGTACCGTCTAAATAGCACTTTAATTGTAGGAATTATCTCTTAGCCTATCTATCTTCTGACTTTTAATTATCTTAGAGAGAATTGGACATAGAGTTTCCACAATGGTTACCCACTGTCCTGTACTGGTAACTGTTTATTATGACGTAAATAGAACAAGACTTACATCATAGGGTATATTTCACTATAGTGTCCCTTTCTATTTCTACAGATAATCTTAATCTAAAAATCTGTGCTCTTCTCTTCCCTTTTCATTTCTTGAAAAATAAAACTCTGCTTTCAGACTTTTAATTTTGTTTTGACAATCATTATTGGGCCTGCATTTTATTCTGGTATTCTTTAATGGAAATGCATTGTTTATTTCTATAAAGTAAGCTTTGTTTTGCTTTTAAGATTCTAGAAATCTGTTTTTACTGGAAAATACTAGTCTGTTTTACATTATTTTTGACCTTCAAATTAATATGGTATCACATGTCAGAGTTGATGGGAAGTTTGGAAGTAATCTGATTGAAATTAATGTCTAATTATGCAGTTACCCAGCTCATTGTTTAAATCATATCCAGTATCAGGGACCCCACTACATGGCAGTCCAATAATTTCATTTTTGAAGAGTTCTAATTGCTAGAAAGTTCTTTCTCACAACTAAAGTTGGCCTTCATATTGCTATCCAAGTATCCCTGAAGCTACAAAAAGCACAACTGCCTTGGAATCAGACATCCAGGGCTGTATTCCCAGGTTAGCCAGTAGCTAACTCTGTGACATTAGATTAGAATCATAACCACTGTAAGCTTTACTTCTCTGATTTGTAAAACAGAGAGGCGGGACCATTGAATCCCTTTTCTAGCTCTTATTTTTTTTTGAGACAGAGTCTCACTCTGTTGCGCAGGCTAGAGTGAGTGCTGTGGCATCAGCCTAGCTCACAGCAACCTCAAACTCCTGGGCTCAAGCAATCCTGCTGCCTCAGCCTCCCAAGTAGCTGGGGCTACGGGCATGCGCCACCGTGCCCGGCTAATTGTTCCTGTATATTTTTAGTTGTCCAGTTAATTCTTTCTATTTTTGGTAGAGACGGGGTCTCACTCTTGATCAGGCTGGTTATAAACTCGTGACCTTGAGCGATCCTCCTGCCTCGGCCTTCCAGAGTGCTAGGATTACAGGCGTGAGCCAACATGCCCAGCCTCCTTTTCTAGCTCTTAAATCCCAGATTTTCAAATAGCTCTTCAATAGGATCTTATGATACCTGAAAGTAGTTATCGTGTTCCCTCTTAAATCTACTTTTTTTTTCCATCACCCTAATGTCAAAGTTTCCTTTTGTGACATGAGTTTTAGCTCCTTCACAATCCTCATCTCCCTTTCATGAATACGCTCCATATTGCCAACGTGCTCAAAAACAGCACCCATGGCCAGACGCGGTGGCTCATGCCCGTAATCCTAGCACTCTGGTAGGCCGAGGTCAGGAGTTCAAGACCAGCCTGAGCAAAAGACAGACCCCATCTCTACTAAAAATTAAAAAAATTAGCCGGGTGTGGTGGCACGTGCCAGCTACTCGGGAGGCTGAGGCAAGAGGACTGCTTGAGCCCAGGAGTTTGAGGTTGCTGTAGGCTGAGCTTTCACGACAGCATTCTAGCCAGGGTAACAGAGGGAGACTCTGTCTCAAAAAATGAATGAATGAATGAATGAATAACACCCAGAACTGAAGAAGAAATATGTGTCCTACCTGTGGTGTACCTACTGAGCTCCGTGTTGCTAGTGCAGTCAGCCCTCTGTATCTGCAGGTTCTGCAGGACCAGCTGCAGGCCTTGAGCAACTCCTGATTTGGGGAGCTGTGGGGGCCTGGAACCAATCCCCCGATACTGAGGGGCAGCTGTACTGCATTATCCTTGTATTCATCATCTATTCCTAACAAGTTACCTCAGTGTTTAACAGCTGAAAACAACAACAAACATTTATTATCTCACAATTCTGTGGGTCAGGAATTCAGGAAAAGCTTAGCTGAGTGATTCTGGCTGAGGGTGGCTCACAAGGCTGCAGTTAAGTCACCAACCAGGATTGTTGCCATTTCAGAACTCAACTGGGGCAAAAGATACTCTTTTAAATTCACTCGCGGTTGTTGGCAGATTTAACTTTCTCATGGGCCATTAAAAACCGAGGGGCTGGGTACAGTGGCTCATGCCTGTAATCCCAGCACTTTAGGAGGCTGAGATGCAAGGATCACTTGAGGCCAGGAGATGGAAATCAACCTGGGTAACACAACAAACCCCCATCTCTTAAAAAAATAAAAAAAAAATTAGCTGGGCGTGGTGCCATGTGCCTGTAG
Source organism: Mirza zaza (assembly GCA_008750895.1). NCBI lineage: Eukaryota > Metazoa > Chordata > Mammalia > Primates > Cheirogaleidae > Mirza > Mirza zaza. Next base: position 36,490 of record VSMD01131013.1, read on the forward strand.
TCCCAGCTATTTGGAGGCTAAGGTGGAAGGGTTGCTTGAGCCCAGGAGTTCCAGCGAGCTATGATCACACCACTGCACTCCAGCCTGGGTGACAGAGCAAGACTCTGTCTCAAAAAAAAAAATTAAGGGCCCCTATTACTCTCTATACCACATAGGCCTCTCTATAGGGCTGCTCATATCATGCATCATAGAAAGCTTGCTAACTCTAGATCAAGTGATCCCAGAGGGAAGGGGGGGGAGAGGAGAGAGAGAGAACACATGCCAAGACAGAAGCCATAGTCTCTTTATAGTATAATATCAGGAGGAATATCCTATCATTTCTGCCATATTCTATTCATTAAAGTAGTCACTAGGTCCAGCCCACAGGATTACACATAGGTATTGAACCCTTTCAGATGCTGCCTCCCTCAGCCCTGAACACCATCTTTCTATTAATGCAGCCTAAGATTGCATAATGATTTTGTTCCAATGGTACATATTGAGCTTCCAGTCAATTAAAACATAAAAAGTTTCTGCTTATTTGTTGTTTTTTTTTTTTAAAGAGCCATTAATTTTGCAGTTAATCCTTTGAAACTCAATGCAGGACATTATCTCTAATACATTTTATTTCATTTGTCTCTAATATGTCTTTAAAAATTCCCTCTACTTCTGCAGGCTGGATGTGTAAAAAAAAAAAATTCCCTCATATATCTTATAATATAATCCCCTACTGCAAGAATAGGGAGTCTGCTAAAACATCATTTCAGATGTTGGCCAATTTGCTTTCAGTAACTCCTGTGATGCTTCCTGAGAGTTGGGGGTTTTAAAGTAATATGTGTCAATGTAATACTTCATTAAGCCTTTGAGATCTCTTATAAAACTTGATAAATATTCTTCATTAAATTAATAGAAGATGACTATGTACTATTATATCTGTGTTAGTCTCTAAGGGCCCTTTCAATTTCTGAGTACCCAAGCCTTGCAGGAACTGAATAGTAGTTAATTATATTTTGTGGTGTTACTTAAAGTCACTGTTTATTTGTGATACAAAATAATCTTATTTTTCTAATCCAATTGAAATAAAATTAATATTAGTCATAGTCTCCACTTGGAAATTTATCCTGTACTCATTCTCCACTGAGTGTGGTGGCCCATGCCTGTAATCCCAGTCACTCCAGAGGCTCAGGCAGGAGGATCACTTGAGCCCTGGAGTTCCAGTCCAGCCTGGGTAACATGGCAAGTCTCCATCTCTAAAAAAAAAAAAAAAAAAAGTTACTGCTATCTTCTACTCATTCTGCTTTTAGTGTACAAAGAGAGAGCATACAAATTAAAAAATGACACAATCAGTAACTTTCAGACTAATGAGACAGCACAATTCATTACTTTTAAAAAATCAACAATAGGGCGGGTACGGTGGCCCACACGTGTGCAATCCTAACACTCTGGGAGGCCAGGGTGGGAGGAGCGCTTGAGGCCAGGAGTTCAAGACCAGCCTGGACAAGAGCAAGACCCTGTCTCTATAAAAAAAGAAAAATTAGCTGGGCATGGTGGTGTGAGCCTATCCACCAGTTACTCAGGAGGCTGAGGCAGGAGGATAGCTTGAGCCCAAGAGTTTGAGATTGCAGTGAGCTGTGACAACACCATTGCACTCTAGTCTGGGCAACAGAACAAGACTCTGTCTCAAGAAAAAAAATATATCAACAATACAAAAAAAGTATTTAGTGTTAAATCTTACCTACTTCAGTTTTGTTTTCCTTTTATGAAGAAAATATTAAAAATAAATATGAATAAAAACACCTTTAAATACTGCAGCTGCATTGTACTGGTTTTGCAAATTATAAAATAATTATCTTTGGAGTAGCTAGTTTTAGTAGCATAGTACAGTTGGGCACTGCAAATTAAGGAACTGTATTTCAAGTTAGGAATCACTGATCTGACTCAACTAATCAAAATAAAATAATATAGGTTTTTGATTAGTGGCAGAAAAAGAGATTTCAAAATTGTTTCTTTCCTTTGAACAGAAAGAACTATTTTATTAAGAATCAGAAGACCCAGATTCTGGACATGGCACTGTCTCTGTAGCATGACCTTAGACCAGTTATCATTTCCTCTGTATCTTGGTTACTGATCTGTAAAAGGAAGTGGTTGGACCAATGTTTCTTTCAGATTCTGTGAATTTCCTACTGTTCCCACTCTCCTTCCCTGATAATTTCGATCTAAAATTGCAGGCAGTCATGGAGAAGGGAAGCATAGGCAACTTAAGCGGCCACTGGGGTCCTGGGATGATTTCCAGGGAATTGGGAATTTTCATTAATCTTTTTTTAAAAAGTACAAATATTATGATATGGATTATAAAATGCAAAATCTTTACAAGAAATTAAAATGGTTCAGAAATGTATAACTTAGAAAATGAAAGTCTACTATAACCACTCCTAGAAGTAATCTCTCATAACAGATTTTCTTGCATAAATTTCTAGATTCTAAATGCACATTTTTATAGAACTTGGGGAGAGACAGTCCAAAAAATGCACAATTTACCCTACATATTAATTCTAACATGATGTAAATATTTAATGAGCACCTATTATGTACCCAGATTATATAAGATCACAAAGTATTAATTTTACAGAAATGCAATTGTATTATTTATTCAATACCTAACTATTCAAGCCACTTATTTTTCACTGAATGAGAAATCTTAGAATACTACACAGTGTTTTGTTGCTATTGCCAATTTTCATTATTATGAATAAGCTTTCAATAACTATTCTTGTACTGTTGTACTGTCACACACTTGTGAAAATATTTCTCTAAAACAGATTCTTGAAATGGAATTGCTGAGCCAAAGGGTATACATATTTAAAATTATAACCAACATTGCAAATTACCATCCAAAATGATCATATCTTTTTATTCTCCAATCACCAGTAAAGTGAGGGTGTTTACTTCCAAACACTCTCCTCCATGCTGGATATTATGAATCTTTTAAATCTTTGCCAACCTGAGAGGGGCAGAATGACTTCTTGTTGTTATATTAATGTGCACTTGATTTTCAGTGTGATTTGGTGTCTTTTCAGAGGTTCATCATCTATGGGATTCTCATCTACACTTATTAAGGAATGGTGACAAATTTAATAAATGACAAATTTAATTGGAATCTAAAGCTCAATTATCTCCCTTTCTAAAAGTCCCCCTTTAATGAAGAGACAGACTGGATAACTTACACCTGGTTCCCTTTTAAAATCTCTGAAGGTCTGAAAACAAATTGGATAGAGCAGATAAAGATGAGTGCTAATTTTGACTCCACCCCCAGTCAGTGACAATAAATGGGCTATTATTCTAATTGTATCCTTTGCCTTCTCTAGGATATTTAGTGAGATCTCCAGAGGTAGTTGTTATTTCAATGCAAAGAACAGTAAGTACTTCAGAGAAAACACATGTGAGTATAAATCATGGGGAACATATTTGAGAAAGTAAAATGTGAACTTACATATGATTTGTCATTGTTGACTATTGTTATTTTTTCCATAGATTAATACTTTTTACCTTGATTCTGAATATATTTCTCAAATTAAAGTTTTGTAACTATAACTGAAACTTAACAAATGAAAAATTATTATTATTTTTTGAGACAAGTTCTCACTATGTTGCCCAGGCTGGAGTGCAGTGCCTATTTACAGGCATGATCATAGCTCCCTGTAGCCTCAAGTGATCCTCCTACCTCAGCCTCTCAAGTGGCTGGGACTACAGGCATGTGCCACTGTACAGGAATTAAATTGCTTTTTAATTGAGGTATAATTCATATATTATACAATTTACCCTTTTAAATTGTACAGTTCAGTGGTTTTTAGTATATTCAGGGTTAACCATTTAGTTATTCTGATAACCATCACCACTGTCTAATTTACCCTAAAAAGAAATCCTGTACCCACTAGGTAACTCCCCATTTCTCTCTCTCCCTCCAACTCTTGGGAACCACTAATCTATTTTCAAAGATAGATTTGTCTATTATGGACATTTCATTTAAGTAGAATCATATAATATGTGGCCTTTTGTGTCTGGTTTCTTTTGCTTAGCATATTTTCAAGGTTCATCCATATATACAATGTCTCGATACTTCATTCCTTTTTATAATAGAATAAGATTCCAGGCCGGGCGCGGTGGCTCACGCCTGTAATCCTAGCACTCTGGGAGGCCGAGGCAGGCGGATTGCTCAAGGTCAGGAATTCGAAACCAGCCTGAGCAAGAGCAAGACCCCATCTCTACTATAAATAAAAAGAAATTAATTGCCCAACTAATATATATATAGAAAAAATTAGCCGGGCATGGTGGCACATGCCTGTAATCCCAGCCACTTGGGAGGCTGAGGCCGGAGGATTGCTTCAGCCCAGGAGTCTGAGGTTGCTGTGAGCTAGGCTGATGCCACGGCACTCACTCTAGCCTGGGAAACAAAGTGAGACTCTGTCTCAAAAAAAAAAAAAAGAAGAAGAAGAAGAAGAAATATTCCACTATGTGTATATACCACATTTTGTTTATCTATTCATCATTTGATAGACATTTAGTTGTTTCCCCTTTTTGGCTGTTATGAATAATGCTGCTATGAATACTGACAAGTTTTTGTGTGGACACATGTTTTCAGTTATCTTGGGTGTATGACTAGCAGTAGAATTGCTAGGTTATATAGTAACTCTTTTTTTTATCATTGGAGCAACTACTAATCTGACTTCCAGTGACTGCACCAGCAATGTGTAAGGTTCCCGTTTCTTCAAATCTTCACCAACTGTTTTGTTTTTGTTTTTGTTTCTGTGACAAGTTTTTACCATGTCGCGAGGGCTGGCAAGGGATCCTCCCACTTCAGCCTCCGGAGTAGCTGGGATTTCAGAGCACACCACTGGGCCAGGCTACAAGTCTTATTGTCTGTATTTTTATTACCATCGATCCTAGTGGGTATGAAGTATCTCACTGTAGTTTTGATTTGCATTTTCCTAATGACTAATGATGTTGAACATCTTTTCATGTCCTTATTGCCCATCTGTATATTTTCTTTGGAGAAATGAATATTTGAATCCTTTGCCCATTTTGAAATTGGATTATTTATTTTTAGGTTTTTTTAGCTTTTAATATTTTATTGATACATAATAGATGTACATAGGTTATTTATATTTTTATTATTGAGTATAAAATTTCTATATTCAGGGTATACGTCCCATATCAGGTATATGATTTGCAAATATTTCTTACCATTCTTGGAGTTGTTATTTCACTTTCTTGATAGTGTTCTTGGAAGGACAAGAGTTTTCAATTTTGATGATAAAGTATTTTTTATAAAGAAAAGGAATTTATTTCTTAGAGTTATGGAAGCTGGGGAGTCCAATGTCCAGGGAGGTGCATCTGGAGAGAGCCTTTGTCCTGGACTTTTTGTGGTGTCCATGGTGAAGGGGCCAAACATGGTAATGTACTCAATAAAATGCTTTTTAAGAAAAACTTTTGGGGCCGGGCGCGGTGGCTCACGCCTGTAATCCTAGCACTCTGGGAGGCTGAGGTGGGAGGATCCCTTAAGGTCAGAAGTTTGAAACCAACCTGAGCAAGAGCAAGACTCCATCTCTACTATAAATAGAAAGAAATTAATCAGCCAACTAAACATATATAGAAAAAAAATTAGCCGGGCATGGTAGCGCATGCTTGTAGTCCCAGCTATCCAGGAGACTGAGGCAGGAGGATTGCTTGAGCCCAGGAGTTTGAGGTTGCTGTGAGCCAGGCTGACTCCACAGCACTCTAGCCCAGGCAACAGAGTGAGACTCTGTTTCAAAAAAAAAAATACTTTTGGAAATTTAGATACAGGATAATGTTTTCCTAACACATACTGAATAGTTTCATAGAATTTTATAGCAAGTAGGAAAGTAAGTCAGGAGTGTATTATAAGAAGAACAAGAAAAACCAATTGATAATTAATTAAAAGGAAAAATTTTTTGATGGCTAGGAAATTAAATTTCACATAGTTAATATATAAGAAAAAGGGCTCTGTAATATATTTTGACTTCTTTTCCTATGTGTAAATGTACATAAAACAGATTGCAAGATGTTATTATACAAAACACAAGCCAGAGAAAAATCCGTACTTATGCCTAAACCTGACTAAGTGAAACTGAAAGGAAACCAGAGTTGATTACTCAGGATAATGGGTTGGTGTCTATAAATGACAAATGGCTGTATTAAAGAAGTTGTTAACGTTATATACTAAATTATTGCTAGGGATATTTTAATTAATAAAAGTTGCTCTTGAAATAAACCTTTCTGATTAATTTCCCCTCTCTCTTTGGAATCTTGGGTGGTTAAAAAAACTAAATTCAATGTGCATCTGAAACTTTTACAACAGTTCATGCAGAGCATACAAAGTTAACAGCTTATAAATTCTCCTTACCTCAAGAAAGAAAGCAGGCATAAGAAACTACCAACCACTCCTGCTAATGTATTTCTCCAGTGTAGCCTGGGCTATTTATTTCCTTCCTGTAAATACATTCTATGATGCTTTCAATAAACATGAAGATTCTGAAAATCAGAGAAGAAATGGATAAGGAATTCCAGTAGGCAGGTAAAGCTGAAACAACAGGGAAGCTCTTGAAGGTAAGTTTGGAAGTAGTCTCTTCAGCCCGGGTCAGTAGCAGAGGCAAGAAAGGCAATACGAAGTCAGAAACCTATTGAAGCAGTCTAGTCAAAAGAGTTCAGAATTTAAGCAGAGTTAAGTAACAGTCATAAGCCGCCAGCAGTAAACAGGATCTTGACACCTGGGAATTTTTTTTTTTTGACACCTGGGAATTTTTCTTTTTTTTTTTTTCTTTGTTATTTTATATTTTACTTTTTCTTTTCAGAGCTTCCTTCAAAAAAGAACTTTTTCCTTTCCTTTTCTTTCTTTCTTTTTTTCTTTTTTGAGACAGTGGTCTTGCTCTGCCGCGCAAGCTGGAATGCATTGGTGCAACTGCAATCCTAGTTCACTGAAGCCTCAAACTCCTGGGCTTCAGCGAGCTTCCTGCCTCAGCCTCCTGAGTAGCTGGGACTATAGGTGCACACCATAGTGCCTAGCTAACACCTGGGAACTTTTGTATGCTTAGAAAAAGAATTAAATCCTCCAACCTGGCCCAAGTCTGCAATGGAGGTCAGTGGAGTACTTGGCTGAAAGGCAGAGAGTAGCAGCTTTTGACATAAACTAATCCTGAAAAGATGTTGAAGACTGGGCACCTAGTAGAGTTTCTAAAATTTTGGAGCCATGTGTATTCTTCACAGGGTTCTCCAGCTACACTGAAAAGTACAGGATGAGTTGAAAAAGAATTTTATCAGCCTCTGGGAAAGTCAGTGTTACTAAGTGGCACGAACATTCAGCAGATCTGTTAGAATGCTTTGGTTGTAAATAATTAATAAAACCTACTCACACTATGAATTATACTCAAACAATAAGGAAATTTATTATGTCATATAACAAGGAAATTCAGAGGTAGGACAGGGTTGATTGACGCAGTTGCATAACAATGTCATGAAAAATCCAAGGTTCTTCAATCCCTTTACTTTGCCAGCCTTGGTAATAGCTTCATCTCCAGGCAAGTAGCAAGATAATTACAGGAACTTTTGGAATCATATCCCAGGCGTGCCAATGCTCAGAGAAAGAAGACCACTATTAGGAGTGAGAAAGTATTTTAAGAACCCCATGCAATTGGTCACATACCTACTCTGGAACCAATTACCGGCAAGGAGATGATAGAACTACTATAATTGGATTAGACTAGTCAGTCATCTGGGGTGGAATAAATGTCAGGGAGTCAACTATTCATACTCAGTAAAATCTAATTTTATATTTGTTGGGATTTCCTTAGTTTTCCCTTAAATTGTCTACAACTTATTAGTTACTGGCTGATATTACTAAAGAGATAGAAATTAATATTTTTTCATCATCTATTTTGGTAAAGAATTCTACTTTTTTTTTTTTTTTCTATCCCTTAAGTCATAAGTAAGGTGCTACTGTCCTTCTGTGATAACCTAGAAGGAAATAGATATCTGAGTACTTGGCTTGTAAACCAAATTTATAAAGTGATGAAAAATGTCAGGGAGATAAGTGAATTAACATTAACTATGGCATACACATATGAAAGAATTTAGTCACATGTAATTTGGTATGATTATGGTTCAGAATTAATGATATAAATATTAAATACTTACTTGAACTCCAGGGGCAGGTGGTGTGAGAGGGGACATTGTGACCTGTCTTAATCCAAGAAAGATAGGTAGTTAAATTACACAATGGCACTTGACTACAAGGACCAAGAAATTATAATGATGAATAGTTGTGCATTGTTTGAGAGATTACAAATGGTGTCTTTAAAGAGTCACAGTGTCCCTGCTTCCTTTAAGGAAGTGAAGAGGTTAAAGGAGTTTGAGTCCTACCACAGATCATTATTTCCAGACACCGAAACTGGCCAGCAGATGTGTGTCTTCATTCCTGGCAGGCCAAACCAAAGATGGTGACAGACCCATGAACTATTAAATAGTGTGAATTCCTGAATGAAAGCACCCAAAATAATTTTTTTTTTTTTTTTTTTTTTGAGACAGAGTCTTGCTTTGTTGCCCAGACATGATAGCAGTGGCATGATCATAGTTCACTACAACTTCAAACTCCTAGGCTCCAGCAATCCTTCTGATTCAGCCTCCCCAGCAGCTAGGACTACAGGCACACACCACCACTCCCAGCTAGATTTTCTATTTTTTGTAGAGACAGGGTCTCACTCTTGCTTAGGTTGGTCTTGAACTCCTGGTCACAAGCGATCCTCCCGCGTTGGCCTCCCCAAGTGCTAGGATTACAGGCATGAGTCACTGTGCCTCCTGGTCTAATTTTTTAAGGGAGGTTATTTTTTTACATGTGTTAAAGGGAAAACTCTCTGAGTGTGTGAATTCTGAAGTGAAAGAAAAATATAATAAAATGTAAAGACTCAATTTTTACCCCTTGATAACTGGCTTTAGCTAATTGATTTCATTTGATGTATACTTGTAGCAGTTTTTCAAACCTTTCTGATCATAATCCACAGTAAGAAATACATTTTACATGGCGACCCAACACAAACACACACACACAGAGTTACGTTTTTAAAACTGAAACAAAAGCTCACAAAACAACAATTAAACTTTCCAAGGATGCAATCATTTCTATTTTAAGTGATTTAAAACAAGTGCTTGGCTGGGTGCAGTGGCTCACACCTGTTAATCCTAGCACTTTGGAAAGCCAGGAGTTCAAGACCAGCCTGGGCAACATAGCGAGACCCTGTCTCAAAAAAAAAAACCCAAACAAACAAAAATCAAGGCTGATTGACACTTACTAACTTGATTTCATGACCCATTAATGGGTCTGACCTGCAGTTTTAAAAATATTGTTCTAAGGTGAATGGATAAGGAATACCTGGCTCCCGTAGTACAAATCCCATCTCTGCTCCTCCATAGTAGGAAGTGGAGGGAAGATGTCCTCGTGGATTATGGTGAGAAGTGACTGAGCTGCTTAACCCCCAACTTTTGTGTCCTGAGTTTTACTTTCCCTTTGGGACTTGCTCACAATTAACAATGCCACAACCAAGCTGGCCTAGAGGGGACCTGCTCCCCACTTTTAACCTCTGGACCAAGGTACACAGAGCACTTCTCTCAACTCCCTGTGACCTAGTTAAATCAGGCTAAAACATTTAATTTAGATTTTACCAAAGGCTGCAGGGTAACAAGAGGTAAATGAATAAAAAGAGTAACATGAACCTAGACAATCTCTTGTTAAGGCAGGGCTCATTCATCTCCAGCTTTGGCGGCTAGGCTTGTCCGCCCCTGAGCTGCCGAGGTCACCTTTTCTTTTCCTTCCAGGAGGGCCCTGAAATGAGTTCTCAAGGGAACAAAAGAGTGACTCCCAGCCAAATGCCTTTAGTTCCCACTTCTGGCACTCCAGTCTCTGGTTTCTTGTCTAAATTCCCACCTCTTCTCTGATATTTAACGTGATAAAAATCCAACTCTCTGGTGGAGGCCCTCACACCCAAACTTAGAAGTGTGACCTTGCTCTGTGGCTTTATCTTTCTCAGATTATAATAAAACAAGCTTAACATTTTTAGGAGAGATGTACATCAGGAAGTTTTTTTGTGAGTACCCAAAGTTCTGATTAAAATAAATACATTCAAACTTCCAGAAAGCTAATACATTTACACTGGCCATTTTGATAGAAGACTATGATAAGCCTGGATGGATTAGAGGCATGATTAGAGCAGCCAAAACACCATGCTTCTTTTTTTTTTCCTTTTCTTTTTCCTTTTTAAGGGCACACAGGCTTGGGAGTCAGATATGAAGTCCAACTTCCCTTACTTTTAAGAGAAAGTTTCTTAATCTCTCTGAACCACAGTTTACTCATCCATAAGTTGGAAAGAAGTAATACTCCACAGGGTTAAAAATGACTGTGAACTAATCAAAAAACATATACTTCACTTATCAAATGATCAACAAATGACAGCTGCTGCTTATCTTCTGCTTATCTTAGGCCAGATGAATATAGATAAGAAAACAAGATTGTGGGCACGGTGGCTCACGCCTGTAATCCTAGCTCTCTGGGAGGCCAAGGTGGGCGGATCGTTTGAGCTCAGGAGTTCGAGACCAGCCTGAGCAAGAGCGAGACCCCATCTCTACTATAAATAGAAAGAAATTAATTGGCCAACTAATATATAAACAAAAAATTAGCCGGGCATGGTGGCACATGCCTGTAGTCCCAGCTACTTGGGAGGCTGAGGCAGCAGGATTGCTTGAGCCCAGGAGTTTGAGGTTGCTGTGAGCTAGGCTGATGCCACGGCACTCACTCTAGCCTGGGCAATAAAGTGAGACTCTGTCTCAAAAAAAAAAAAAAAAAAAACATTGTAAATGCCTCCCTTAACAAAAACACACTTTAGGCTACCCAATATTTCCTGGTCTGATGTCTTTCTTGGGGAAGCTCTAGATATACCTGCATCTAGAAGGATACTACTTACTCATATATATCTTCTGGTCTGCTAACTCCTGCTACTGTGGAAATCTGATTATAGGTGCAGTAGGCATAATTGAAGACAAAAGGGTCTATGTTTCTTTACATTCGTACCAGGACGACTCTAATTTAAGGCCTCCACGGGCTCAGACCACTATGAGAGGTCATCTGACCCCAGTCCCTCTCCTGCCAACCAAGCTAGTGGTGCCAGATGGTTTCCCTAAAGCAGAGTTCAGATTCTGTCACTTCGCTGCTCAATACAGCCCACCAAGGAACTCTGAACTGTATATTTTGGCATCTGGTGTACCACATGAAGTAAAAGGTTCTAACTGGCTTTTTTGAAACAGAAAAGTTTTTAATTTTTTTTTTTCGAGACAGAGTCTCACTCTGTTGCCTGGGCTACAGTGCCGTGGCGTCAGCCTTGCTCACAGCAACCTCAAACTCCTGGGCTCAAACTCCTGGCCTCAGCCTTCCAAGTAGCTGGGACTACAGGCATGAGCCACCATGCCCGGCTAGTTTTTTCTATATATTTTTAGGTGGCCAAAAGTTTTTAATTTTGATGACATCTAATTTATCTATTTTGTTTGTCACATCTAAGAATCTATTGCCAAATTTGAGGCCATGAAGAGTTACCTCTATATTTTTCTAAGTGTTTTATAATTTTAGCTCTTACATTTAGGTCTTTGATCCATTTCGAGTTAATTTTGTATATGGTGTGAAGTAGGGGTCCAACTTCATTCTTTTGCAAGTGGCTATCCAGTTGTCCTAGCACCATTTGTTGGAAAGACTATTCTTTCCCTATTAAATAGTCTTGCCATCCTTATCAAAAATCAATTGATATACACATGGATTCATTTCTATTTATTTCTATATTTTGTATTTTATTAGGCAAGTAGCCTTTGCCAGCACCCTAGGGAGATAAAGGAATGGAATACAAAAGGGGAACTTATATGCCTTTTCCCGCTCATAAGGACAAAGTTTATCCCTCCCTATTTCTCCTGACAAGGACGACTCTGGAGCTACAGGATGGATGTGACTGAATGAGGGGTCCTAGGAACTGTTTACTTAAAAAAAAATTTATTAGAAGCAACTATTCTGGTCCAGTTACTTCACCTGGAAAAAACTATAAAAAACACCGCTCTCCCCTTCCTGGGGCTGAAGCTTTTTTCAGCCTGCACCCATCTATACCCAGATACTCAAAATAAAGAACATTTTACTACATCTGAGACTTTGAATGTCTCCCTCTTGGCTCTGGACTTAACATTCGGTGCTGAAACCCGGGGTGGGCAGGAGGCACACCGGTGGACATGACTTCTGGGACTCTAGCAGACAAGGCTTGCAGCTCGGGAAGCAGTAGGCAGTAGCAGCCCGTCCTGGGCTCACTCCTGAATCCTGCCTTCCTTTGAATCCCTGGGTCACCGGTAAGGTTTCCATGGATCTTTGACTAAATTGTGAGGAACCAGTCTCCTTGATAGATTATGTCCCCTGGAGCCATGAACCTCCCTTGTCTCTGACGAGGTTGCTGGGAGAAGTCCTGAGCCATGCAGGGGTCCCTCTCTAATTTGTCTCTGATCCTGGAGTGTAGGCAGACAGTTCTAGCTCAGCCGAGGTCAGATAATTGTCACCAGAGCCTCCTGAACCAAGCTGAGAGGCTGACATGGGACCGGGACTTGGATCTTCCCTTTGCTGATCTTCACAATTCATGTTTCGTCCTCTGGGAGTAAAAGGTCACAAACTCGCTCTTGGGATCCTCCTACCTCTTTCACTTTCAACTCCTGGGAAGTCTCACAAGTCTTCCTTCCCCGAGCTTCAAATCTACATCCTGGAGACATCCTGTTCCTGGTGAGTAGGAGCTCACAAGTTCATTCTTGGGTTCTTCCAATCTCTCTCTCTCACTCTCACTTCTCAACTCAAAAGTCCCACCAGTAGGCCAGAGAAACCCTGCCCCTCAGCCTTTTGGCCTAAGGCACTTTTGGATCCAGGGACGCCTGTTCCAATCAGTGGCCTTCTCTTCTGCTCTTCCCTCGTTTGGGGGTGCTTAAAACTGAGTGGAATCAGTCTCAAGTGACTCTAACTTTATCCAGGGACATGGGAAACTCCCAGTCTACTCCTCCTAAAACCACCCCCTTGGGATGTCTCCTCCAAAATCTCGAAACATTAGGTCTTACTGACAAAATCCATCGAAAACAGCTTGTCTTTTATTGTAATAGAGTTTGCCCGTAATATAAACTTGACAATAGCTCATAGTGGCCCGAAAACGGGACCTTTGATTTTAATGTATTACAATATCTGGACAATTTTTGTCACTGCAATGGAAAATGGTCTGAGATTCCCTATGTCCAAGCCTTTTTTACACTCCACTCCTGACCCTCACTATATACTAGCTATAATCCAGCTAAAATCTCCCCCTATGCTCCAGACCTAACATACTTCATTTGTTAAATTTATTCCTGTGTATTTTATTCTTTTGGTATTATTGTAAACATAATTTTTTTTCTCTCTCTCTCTTTCTCTCTCTCTCTCTTTCTGTCACCCAGCCTGGAGTGCAGTGGCATGATCATAGTTCACTGCAGTCTTGAATGCCTGGGCTCAAGCAATCCTCCCACCTCAGCTTCCCGAACTGCTGGGATTACAGGCATGAGCCACCATGCCTGGCTATTTCTTAGTTTCATTTTGTGATTGTTCATTGCTAGGGTATAGAAATAAAACTTATTTTTGTATTTTGATCTTGTATCCTGCAAGCTTGCTATGGTAGTTTATGAGCTCTAATAGTTTTTATGGTGGATTTTTAAAAATTTTCTATATACAAGATGATGTCATCTGTGAATAAAGATAGTTTTACTTCTTCAACTCCAATCTGGATGCCTTTTTTTCTTGCCTAATTTCCCTGGCTAGAACCGCCAATATTATGTTGAGGAAGTACTAAGAATGGACATCAGTGTGTTTTTTCTTTTCCCCCAGCTTTACTGAGGTATAATTAACAAATAAAAATTATATATATTTTCAAGGTGTATAGCATGATGATTTGATATACATATGCATATGTGACACAATCAAGTTAATTAACACATCCATCACCTTACATAGCTGCTATTGTGTACGTGATGAGAATACAAGATTTACTTGCAGGGAATTTTAAGTATACAATACAGTATTCTTAACTCTAGTCACTATGTTATACATAAGATCCCTGGAACATATTCATCTTATAACTGAACGTTTGTACTTTTTGTCTAACATCTCCCTATCCCCCTGCTTCTGATCTTAGGGAAAGGGCATCCCATCTTTTACCAGTAAGTATACTGCTAGCTATGGGTTTTCATAGGTGCTCTTTAGCAGGTTAGAGAAATTCTCTTCTATTCCTAATTTGTTAAGTGTTTTTATATGAAATCATGTTGGATTTTGTCAATGCATTCTCTACATCTATTTCAGATGACTATGTGGTTTTTGGTTTTATTGTATTGACATAGTACATTACATTTATTGATTTTCAGATATTAGACCATACTCATGTTCCTGGGATATATCCTCCTTGGATATATATACATAGTATATAATTATTTGTATAGTGTACAATTCTGTAGTGTACAATTCTATAGTGTACAATTTTATAGTGTACAATTCTTTTTATATGTTGTTGAATCTAGTTTGCTAACATTGTGTTGAAAAATTTTACACCCATATTCACAAAGATATTGGTTTGTAGTTTTTTGTGTGTCTGATGTGGTTCTGTTATCAGAGAAGTATTGGCGTCATAAAATGAATTAAGTGTTCCCTCCTATTCTATATTTTGGAAGAGTTTGTGAAGTATTGGCATTATTTCTTCTCTAAATATTTGGTATAATTCATCAGTGAAGCCATCTGGGCTTTGGCTTATTTCTTTTAGTAGGATTTTTTTTTTCTTACTAATTCAATCTCTGTTTGTTTTGGTTATATTCAGATTGTTTTTTCTTGAGTCAGTATGGCAGTTTGTGTTTTTATAGGAATTTATCCACTTCATATAAATTATCTACTTATTGGCATATAATTGTTCATAGTATTCCTTTATAATTCTTTTTATTTCTGTAAGGTCAGCAATAATGCCCCCTATTTCATTACTGATTCTGTAAAATGAGTCTTTTCTCTCTTTCTTTAGTGGTCAATCTAGCTAAAGATTGTCATTTTTGTTGATATTTTCAAAGGTCTAGTTTTGTTTTCATTAATTTTTTGTATTATTTTTCTATTCTCTATTTCATTAATTTCCTCCCTAATCTTTACTATTTCCTTCCTTACGCTTATTTAAGATTTAGTTTGCTCTTGCTTTTCTAGTGTCTTAAGGTACCCAGCTAATTTTTCTGTTTTCTGCAGAGATAAGGTCTCACTTTTGCTCAAGATGGTCTTGAACTCCTGACCTCAAGTGATTCTCCCTCCTTAAACTCCCAAAGTGCTCGGATTACAGGCATGAGCCATTGTACCCAGTCGTCTTCTTTTTTAATATAGGCACTTTAAACTGTAAATTTCCTTGTAAGCACTGCTTTACCTGTATCACATAAGTTGTGGTATGTTGTGCCTCATTTTCATTCATTCAAAGTATTTTCTAATTTCCCTTTTGATTTCTTCTTTGATCTTTTTGGTATTTAGGAGTGTGTTGTTTTAATTCAACATATTTGTGAATTTCTCCAAACTGTTTCTGGTATTGATTTCTAATTTTAATCCATTCTTGTTGGAAAATATTACTTTGCATTATTTCTATCCTATTAAATTTACTGAGTTTTATTATATGGCTTAGCATATGGTCCATCCTGGAGAGTCTTCCATGAACGCTCCCCTGCCCCTCCTAACTACTGGCCTGGAGCAGGGATATAGGTTTTTTTTTTTTTTTTTTTTTTTTTTTGAGACAGAGTCTCGCTTTGTCGCCCAAGCTAGAGTGAGTGCCGTGGTGTCAGCCTAGCTCACAGCAACCTCAAACTCCTGGGCTCAAGGCATCCTCCTGCCTCAGCCTCCCGAGTGGCTGGGACTACAGGCATGCGCCACCATGCCTGGCTAATTTTTTCTATATATATTGGTTGGCCAATTAATTTCTTTCTATTTATAGTAGAGACGGGGATCTTGCTCTTGCTCAGGCTGGTTTCGAACTCCTGACCTTGAGCGATCCGCCTGCCTCGGCCTCCCAGAGTGCTAGGATTACAGGTGTGAGCCACTGCGCCCCACCGAGATATAGGTTTTTTTTTTTTTTTTTTGAGA
>VSMD01131019.1:0-15067 GCA_008750895.1 Mirza zaza
CCGTGGCATCAGCCTAGCTCACAGCAACCTCAAACTCCTGGGCTCAAGCAATCCTGCTGCCTCAGCCTCCCAAGTAGCTGGGACTACAGGTATGTGCCACCATGCCCGGCTAATTTTTTCTATATATATTAGTTGGCCAATTAATTTATTTCTATTTATAGTAGAGGTGGGGTCTCGCTCTTGCTCAGGCTGGTCTCAAACTCCTGAGCTCAAATGATCCGCCCACCTCGGCCTCCCAGAGAGCTAGGATTACAGGCTTGAGCCACCGCGCCCGGCCTAGGAAAAGATTCTTAACCACAAGGTACTATGTCATTCTTCCTGACACCATGTAAAGTGAGAATCCTATTGTCCTTGGACAACACAAGCCTGGGGCTAACAAGGAAGGTTTGACTGTTTATCTACCACAAGAAACACAAATAAAGTTTGATCAAATTTGTCCAAACTGCGCAGACTCTAAGTGAGATGCCAGTGGCTCATACATCTCACTATCCAAGGAATGCCATCTTATGGTAAAGGTGCCATCCATGAAGGACACACACCAGAATCTCCAGCTTCTGGAGTGGATGCCTCAGAAGGAAGATCTGTGGCTGCAGACAGAAATCTGGTGACTGTTATCAACAGTCATGATCTGTGTGACCCTGATTTAGTGGTTATATTTCCTTGTGCCTCGGTTTCCCTTTAATAAAATGAGCTAACAGGTAAAAAATAAAAATTATTAGACTCCTAAAACTGTAAAATCTTAATTTCCACTTTAAGAATCAACAATCCAACAGAAAACCAGTAAGAAAAAACCTTAATACAACTCCTAAGTGGATTCCTTTGTAACTCAAGGCTAAAAGCACAGGATTAAAAAAGCTAAAATCCATATCACTTAAATCTAGGTGCTAGGGCCATATCTTTTATCTAAAATGCTTGTCTTTATAGTTTTATTCTTAATGCAAAAAACAACACAAAGCATTGTCACAGAAGGTCTGAATAAACCTATTCTAATATAAATACTTAGATAGGAAGGGTCTGCATGCAATCATCAGGCACATTACTCAGAAATTAGAGCAGCTAAATACATCAAATAGATGAATCAGATACCATTAGCCCACTTACAGTATTGCTTTTATAACAAAGGTCTAATAATTCAAATAGCCATATACATGAGCCTTCTAAAATTTGGCTTCACATTTCTTTGATCTTTTCTAAAGATCTTGTTATAAACAACAACAACAACCTAGGCACTTACTACCACAGTCTTATGATCTTTTTATTACAATAACTGTTAACCTTCCCATAATCGAAATTTTAAGCATTCTACTTTCCCATCTTGATTTCCTCTTATGAATGTATTCCCCTGTAGCAACCTGACTCCAGTGATTTTTTTTTTTTGAGACAGAGTCTCACTCTGTTGCCTAGCTAGAGTGCCGTGGCATCAGCCTAGCTCACAGCAACCTCAAACTCCTGGGCTCAACTGATCCTCTTGCCTCAGCCTCCCCAGTAGCTGGAACTACAGACACACACCACCACACCCAGCTTATTTTTTCTATTTTTAGTAGAGACAGGGTCTCGCTCTTGCTCCAGCTGGTCTTGAACTACTGGGCTCAAGTGATCCTCCCACCTTGCCCTCCCACAGTGCTAGGATTACAGGTATGAACCAGCGTGCCCGGCCTCCAGTGATTTTTTTAATTCCATAGGAGCCACATCAATGACAACCATCCATATTGCCAAATCTCAGTGATCAAAGGTCAACTCACTTCAGTATACTTGACATAGTTGAGCTCTCTTCTATTCTTGAAACATTTTCATCACCTGGCCTGTAGGACACTATTCTCTTTGGTTAATCTTCTTATCTCACAGACCATTCCTTAATCTCCAGTTTTGATTCCTCTTTATCTCTCCAAACTCTGAACACTGGATTACAGGACTCATTCTTCCAATCTACTTTCTATCTACACTCAACTCATAGATGATCTTTGCTGTATTCTCTTCATGAAAAGTTCTTCCCTAAGTTATCTTCATAGTTTTATCTCTCACTTCCTATAAATTTTCTACTCACCTATAAGCCAATAAATCCTTTCCCCTAAACAATAGACTTATCTATCAAAAAGTATAGCTGGCAACTCCAATTGAATGTCTAATAGGATACTTGAATTTAATTAAATCTCCCTTGGCATCCAACCCCCAAAGCTCCTTCTCCATCTAGGTTAACAGCAATGACATTCTTTTACTAAAACAGGCCAACACTTTGGTCATCCATCTTCTACTCCTTCTATCACAGTCCCTAATCAACACAAGAAAAGATTCTTTTAAGTCTACCTTTAAAATAAATGCAGAATCTAAAAACTTATCACTCATTGCTACACTATGATCTAAATGACCATTCCCTCTTACCTAAATTATTCAGATACCTCAACTGGACTCAGTTTAGCCACATAAGATCTAACATGATCATGTTTTTCAAAAAAGCATCTCACGCCGTCACAGTGGCTCACGCCTATAATCCTAGCACTCTGGGAGGCTGAGGCAGGAGGATCGCTCAAGGTCAGGAGTTCGAAACCAGCCTGAGCAAGACCAAGACACCATCTCTACTAAAAATAGAAAGAAATTAATTGGCCGATGAAAAATATATAGAAAAAATTATCTGGACGTGGTGGTGCATGTCTGTAGTCCCAGCTACTAGGGAGGCTGAGGTAGAAGGATTGCTTGAGCCCAGGAGTTTGAGGTTGCCGTGAGCTAGGCTGACACCACAGCACTCTAGCCCAGGAAACAGAGTGAGACTCTGTCTCAAAAAAAAAAAAAAAAAAAAAAAAAAAAGAAAGCATCTCATACTATGTTATTCTTCTGCTCAAAACCCTCTGGTGGTTTCCGTCTCATTCAGGGTAAAAGTCCAGTGTCCCATAGGGGCATATACAATCTACCTCCTACTCCTCAATAATTTCAGTAACTTCATTTCTCACTATTCTCCTGCCCACTCCATTTCACCTAAATTGGCCTTTTTTATTGTTCCTTGGACATGCCACGTATACTCTTACCTTAGGGCCTTTGCTGTATCCTCTTCATGAAAAGTTCTTCCCTCAGTTATCTTCATGGTTTTCTCTCTCACTTCCTATAAATTTTTTACTCAAATTTCACTTTATCTGACAGTTCTAACCATCCTATATAAAATAACAACACTCAGCTGCCTCTTTCCTATCACCACCTATTCACCTATTCTATTTTTCCCTATAGTACTAATTCTCAACGAATATATATGCCTTCAGTTGTGCCTAAATTTTAGAGAGCTAGGTGACCAACCACATGTAATTCCCATCTACAAAATGGGAGTGCTTGCCTAAATCTTATTAAAATAAAAAAATCTATATATTCTTCCTGAAAAAATGCAAAGAGTATTAATATATTTTATATCTCTATGAAAAATCCAATTAATAAGATCTACAAAGATACCTTTTCTTCTGACAGGCAAAATTTTATTACAGGGAAAAACCAAACAAATAAGCCATGGCCCAGTTTGTCTTGAAGTACTGAAATACTATCATAGCATTTTTTAGTCAATATATCAGAACCAAAAATGCAGGAAACCCATCTTTTTGTACCCTACACATAGAAATGCTGGGTAAAATGTAACACCATAACCACCACCAAACACTGCACAGCTAAGTTCAAAAGCAATAAAGAAATATCACCAGGTGCTATAAACATAGAAGAAACTCAAAGCCAGACTGATGAGAAGCTAAAGATAAGACAGCCCAAAGAGATATTAGAATATCCAGGCCAGGCGCGGTGGCTCACGCCTGTAATCCTAACACTCTGGGAGGCCGAGGCGGGCGGATTGCTTGAGGTCAGGAGTTTGAAACCAGCCTGAGCAAGAGCGAGACCCCCGTCTCTACTATAAATAGAAAGAAATTAATTGGCCAACTAATATATATAGAAAAAAAAAAAGATTAGCCAGGAATGGCGGCACATGCCTACAGTCCCAGCTACTCGGGAGGCTGAGGCAGGAAGATTGCTTAAGCCCAGGAATTTGAGGTTGTTGTGAGCTAGGCTGATGCCATGGCACTCACTCTAGCCTGTGCAACAAAGTGAGACTCTGTCTCAAAAAAAAAAGAAAAAGAAAAAAAAAACCATAAAAAGAAAAGAAAAAAAAGAATATCCATATCGATGAAATATAGACGATCAATGCCTATATAGTCAGGAAGGTGGAACTAAACTCCCTGAATAAAACCAAGAACAGTAAAGAACTATTATATTGGTGAAACAGAAGTGGGTCAAATAGCCACCTGTAAGAAACTGTGCATCACTGAGTGCTACATGAAAGGATCAGAAACTTTTAAAGAGGTTTTTACTCTACCATCTCTAGGGACTTTTCACATATTAGCAGACCTCTGAGAAGAAAAATAATTTTCTCCGTTAAAGATACACATTTGCGGCTGGATGCGGTGGCTCACGCCTGTAATCCTAGCTCTCTGGGAGGCTGAGGCGGGCGGATTGTTTGAGCTCAGGAGTTCGAAACCAGCCTGAGCAAGAGTGAGACCCCGTCTCTACCATAAATATAAAGAAATTAATTGGCCAACTAATATATATAGAAAAAAATTAGCTGGGCATGGTGGCGCATGCCTGTAGTCTCAGCTATTCGGGAGGCTGAGGCAGGAGGATCACTTGAGCCCAGGAGACTGAGGTTGCTGTGAGCGAGGCTGAAGCCACGGCACTCACTCTAGCCTGGGCAACGAAGTGAGACTCTGTCTCAAAAAAAAAAAAAAAAAAAAGATACACATTTGCTATTGTTTAACTTTCTATCATTTCTATTATTAGACATTTAAAAATATATTACTTTTGCAAACAGAAAAAAAGACAATTTTAACCAAAATATCTCACTATGCAAATCAACTAAGTAAAATAAATGATAAAATAGGCCTTAATAAAATAGGTCACAGAATGGCTCAAGGCCAATGAATGATATCCCTACATATCTATGACAAAAAACAAGGGCATTACAACATGAGGTTCCTGCAGGATTGTGTGTATGCATGTGTATACGTTGCTATGTGTGGAACTGAGAGCATAGGAATACGTTTCCTTATACTCTAAGTATAAACAGTTGGTTTACAATAGAATTAAGAATTTTCAGATTCACAAATATAGCAGTAATGAGAGTTACGGACCTTTGAATACAGCACATAAACAGTAGAAATATCAATCATTAAACACAAAAATGCCAAGAATATTCTGCATATAAACATGTATTCACCACAGCTAAACTTATTAATATTATACAACTTTAATAAGAAGGCATGAAATGTAAAATATACCTCTGAGAAACACTTCCTGAGTGTATCTGGGACTTTACCATCCACCACGTGGAGCATTCTTTCCATTTCTTCTCGTACAACATAGCTCCCAGATTCACTTGAAAAAAGACTAAAAATGTCTAAGCAAAGAAAGATAGAATAGATTAATCTTAACATATATCAAATATATCCTGGTAGAAATAGGGAGAGAAAAAAAGGTATCAATAATTGATTACTAGGGCCAAGCACTTTATAAATTCATTTAATTTATTCCTCTAAATAATCTAGCAACACAAATTAAAACAGAAACATGACATCTCTCCAAATATGCCAAATTTGCAAAAATGCTTAGGTGTAACAATACCAAGTGTTAGCAAGGATTGGGAGAAACAGAACCTCTTCTATACTATTAATAGGAGCATAAATTACTGTGGAGAGTAATTTGAAAAACTGTAGTGAAGGTGAAGATGCACACCAGAAACTCCACTTCCACAAAATTACAATTCCACACTTGAAAAACTGATACCTGTGTACAAGGTACAGGGTGTTCACTGGAGTATTGTTTGTAAGAGCAAAAATTAGAAAAAAAGATAAATGTCTGTCAGTAATAGGTAAACTGAGATATACACACAATAAAATACTACATAGAAGTTAAAATAAAGGAATTAAGTGTTTCAAGATGGATAGATATAAAAAATATAATATTTAGGGAAAAGCAAATTACAAAGTAATCTGTATAGTACTAGTCCCCTCCTTATCCATATTTTGCTTTCTGAGGTTTCAGTTACCCATGGTTAACAGAGGTCCAAAAAAATGAAATGGAAAATTAGAAATAAACAATTCATAGGTTTTAAATTGGACACTGTTCTAAGTAACATAATGAAATCTCTTGCCTCACTCTCCATCCTGTCTGGGACACGCATAATCCCTTTGTCTAGCATATCCACACTGTATATGCTACTGGCCTGCTAGTCACTTAGTAGCTGTTTTGGTTATCAGATGGACAGATCACAAGAAGTGTTAGTACAGTACAATGAGATATATTGAGAGAGAAAAAGTAACCAGATTCACATAACTTTTATTATAGCACATTATTATAATTGTTCTATTTTATTATTATTATTAACCTCTTAGCTTAATTTATAAATTAAACTTTATGATAGGTATATCTGGATTAGAAAAAACAAAGTATATATATAGAATTTGGTACTACTGTGGTTTCAGGTATATACTGGGAGGGGTCTTGGAATGTATCTATGCAGATAAGGGGGGACTAATGTATACCATTTATTAAAAAGTATACAACCTACAAAATAGATGAAGATATATTTAAGGATATATAAACATGTTATAAATGTATAAGAACCTGAAAAGGAATGAAAGATCACCAAATTCATGACAGTAGTAACCTCTGTGTAGGAAAGAACAGGAATAGGATCCTGAAGGGCTACAAAGAGAACCTTACCCTAGCTGTAATATTTTATCTTTTTTAAAAACCAAGATCAGGGACAAAAATGGCGCAATGTTAAGAAATAAAGCTATGTGGAAGTACATATCATAAGTATGTTTGAAATATTGTTGTTATGGGTTGAATTATATCCCCCCTCAAAAGATATTGTGAAGTCCTGACTTTAAAGTACCTGTGAATGTGAACTTATTTGGAAATAGGGTCTTTGTAGATGTCATCAAGTTAAGATGAGGTCATTAAGGTGGGACCTAATCTAATATGACTACTATCCTTATAAAAAGAGGAAAAGACAGACACAAAAGCAAGCCAGCCAAATGACAAGAGAGGCAGGGATTGCAATGATAAAGTTGCAAGCCAAGGAATGCCAAGGATTGTCAGCCATCACCAAAAGCAAAGAAGAAGATAGAATACTCCTTTGTAGTTTTCAGAATGAGCATGGCCCTGATGACACTCTGATTTTGAACTTCTAGCCTTCGGAACCCTGAGATAATGAATATATCCTGTTGTTTAAGACACCTAGTTTGCAGTGCTTTGTTACTGCACCCCTAAGATATTAATACAACTATAAATAAAAATGAAGAAATTTTTAAAATGTGTTTGTGAACCAAAACATTATTACTAGTCAGTCATACCCAAATATCCATAGGGGACTGGCTCTGGACCTTCGAGAATATCAAAATCCAAGGATGCTCAAACCCCTTATATAAAGTGGCATGGTATATGCATATAGCCTTACATACATCCTCCTGTATACTTTAAATCATCTCTAGATTACTTATAATACCTAATACAATGTAAACGCTACATAAAAAGTTACTATACTGTACTATTTTGAATTTGTATTATTTTTAATTGTTGGTTTTTTCATTATTTTTGCCTCAAATATTTTCAATCCAAAGTTGGCTGAATCTGTAGATAAGCAAGTCATAGATAAGGAGAGCTGACAATATGTTTATTTTTATTTTTTCTAGAAACAGGCTCTTACTATGTTGCCCAGGCTGGTTTACAATGGCTATTCACAGGCCTGATCATACTGCCCGGTGGCCTTGAACTCCTGCCGTCAAGAAGATTCTCCCACCTCATTCTCTCAAGTAGCTGGGACTATAGGCACATACCACACTTGTATTTTTAATTACTTTAATTATATTTGTATTTTTTATTACCGCTGACTGGAGCCACTATGTGTATGTGCTGGTGGTGGGATGCTCATGTGGAAAAACCAGGATCACAATTATATTCCAGTACATAAAACTGAGTTTATGGATATGTTCATTATCTTGATTATGGTGACGTTAGTGGTTATATACACATGGCAAAACATATCAAAATGTACACTTCATATATCTGCATTTTATTATATGTCAGTTATACCTCAATAAAACTTATTTTTAACAAAAGGATTCTCTTAGTCTGTTTTGTGCAGGTATAACAGAATACCACAGACTGGGTAATTTATAATGAACAGAGATTTATTTCTTATAGTTCTGGAAGCTGAGAAGCCCAATGCCGAGAGGCCTGCATCTGGCAAGGCCCTTCTTGCTCTTCCATCATCCTATGGTGGAAGGCAGAAGGGCAAAAGAGCACATGCAAGAAAGAAAGGGAAGAGGGCTGAACTCATTCTTTTTTTTTTTTTTTTCAGACAGAGTCTCACTCTGTTGCCCACCGTGGCGTGAGCCTAGGTCACAGCAACCTCAAACTCCTGGGCTCAAGCGATCCTTCTGCCTCAGCCTCCCAAGTAGCTGGGACTACAGGCATGCATCACCATGCCCGGCTAATTTTTTCTATATATTTTTAGTTGACCAATTAATTTCTATTTTTAGTAGAGCCAGGTCTCACTTAGGCTGGTTTCGAACTCACGACCTTGAGCGAACCTCCCGCCTCAGCCTCCCAGAGAGCTAGTGAACTCATTCTTAATAAGGATGCCACTCCCTCAATAACAAATCCCCTCCTAACATAACAGCATTAATCCATGCATGAGGGCAGACCACTAACTTCATCCTCTCTTAAAGATCCCACCTCTCAACACTGTTAGATTGGGAATTAAGTTTCCAATACATGAACTTTGGGTAATACCTTCAAACCATAACAAGGATTAAGAAGAACAGCCTACGGTGGGTGCAGTGGCTCACGCCTGTAACCCTAGCACTTTGGGAGGCCGAGGCAGGAGGATCGCTCAAGGTCAGGACACAGCCTGAGCAAGAGCGAGACCCCATCTCTACCAAAAATAGAAAAATTAATTGGCCAACTAAAAATATATATATAGAGAAAAATTAGCCGGGCATGGTGGTGCATGCCTGTAGTCCCAGCTACTCGGGAGGCTGAGGCAAAAGGATTGCTTGAGCCCAGGAGTTTGAGGTTGCTGTGAGCTAGGCTGAGGCCACAGCACTCTAGCCTGGGTAACAGAGTGAGACTCTGCCTTTAAAAAAAAAAAAAAAAAAAAAAACGAACAGTCTAAATTCAAAAGCAAGAGAGGATTCTGAGAGATATATCTTAATCTGCTCGGGTTGCTATAACAAAATACCATAAACGGAGTGGCTTATAAACAACAGAAATTTATTTTTCACAGCTCTAGAGGCAGGGAAGTACATAATCAAGGAGCCAGCCAATTTAATGTCTGGCAAGGGACAGCCATCTTTCCATCGTATCCTTGAATGACAGAAATGATGAAGGTCTTTCTAGGGCCTCTTTTATAATATAAGGGCACTTAATCTTACCCAAGAGACACTTATGATTAACAATCATGACCTACTTACCTCCCCAAAGCACCATCTCCTAATAGATTCAACATTGGGGGGTTAAGATTTCAACATATGAATTTTGAAGAAGACACGCACATTCGGACCATAGCAGACAGATTACAAAAAGAAGGAATAGCCAGGCATGGTGGTGTGTGTGCCTGCAATCCTAGCTACTTGGGAGGCTAAAGTGGAAGGATCTCTTAAGCCTAGGAGTTTGAGGCTATAGTGAGGTATGACTGTGCCACTGCACTCCAGCGAGGGTGACAGATAAGACCTCATCTCAAAAAAATAGATAAACCATCAATATCTAATTCCAGAACATTTTCATCAACCCAAAAAGAAATCCCACACCCATTAGCAGTCATTCTCCATTTCCCTCTTCCCTGAACCCCAAGCAACCACTAATCTAACACTTTCTGGCACTATGGATTTGCTTAATCTGGAAATTTCATATAAATGGGATCATATAATATGTGCCTGATTGTGATTGGCATCTATCTCTCAGCAAAATGTTTTCAGGTTCATCCATGTTGCAGCATGAATCAGTACTTTATTCCTTTTTATTGTAGAATAACATTCCATTGTATAGAGATATCATGTTCTGTTTATCCATTCAGCTGATGGACATTAGAGTTGTTTCCATTTTGTGACTATTATGAACAATACTGCTATAAATATTTGCATACATGGCTTGTTTTTGGTAAATATGTGTATTGAACTTTCTTAGAAGTAGAAACTGTTGGGCCATGTAACTCAATGTTCAACAGTTTGATCCTGTCTTGGAAGTCTAATACGGGAAAAAAAAAAAACAGTTTGAGGAACTGCCAAACTGGTTTCCAAAGTGGCTGCGCTTTTTTACACTCCTATAGCAATGTATAATGTGGACTACAATTTTTCCACATCCTCCCTAACACTTGTTATTATCTGACTTTTTAATTTTAGCCACCCTAGTAGATGTGAAGTAGTATTTCAATGTAGTTTTAATTTATATTTCTCTATTGATTAATTATGTTGAGTATTTTTTCAAGTGCTTATTGATCACTTGTATATCTTCTTTAGAGAAATGTCAATTCAAATCCTTTGCCTGCCATCAGAATTTTGAAGTACATTATTCTGCATACAGATATGGTATTATCATTTTGAGACAATAAAAGTACTTACATTTTGCTTTCTCTTCATCTCTGCCTCTTGTAAGGAGGACGAGTCCAACTATTAAGTTATTGAAGTGCAGCCCTTTGGATGTTCCACCAAAAGAACAGTAAATCACCTGGAAGAAAATGATAGTCAACCTCAGGAGATGTTTCATTTCTTGAGGAATTTCAGGTGGCTATCATCTTTAACAAATCTTGTCTCCATCTCCAGATAAGGCACTGGTAAATTTTAATAAAAAGATGTTAAGTTTCTCCCTCTTCTTCCTCTTTTCCACCTTGTTATTGCAAACAATGTGCTCATCTACTCTAAAATACACACAGATGGTCTCCAACTTATAATTTTTCAACTTTACAATGGCACAAAAACAATATGTATTCAGTAGAAATCATAATTCAGTACAGCATTCAATAAATTACATGTGATATTCAATCCTTTAACTCAAAACAGGTCTTATGTTAGATAATTCTGCAAACTGCTAATATAAGTGTTCTGAGCACATTTTAAATAGGTTAGGCTAAGCTATGATGTTTGGTGCATTAGGTGTATTAAATATATTTTTAACTCATACTATTTTCAACTTGTGATGGATTTATAGGGCTGTCACAACATGGTAAGTTGAGGAGCATCTATATATACAGACTTACAAAACTGAATATTTATTGTTTCTCTCTGGAGTCCTTATCAAGGTACAAGAGGACTGTTATTTATTCCACAGAGGTTGTACTAGTTTGCAGTCCCACCAGCAGTGTATGAATGTTCCTATCTTTCCACATCCACGCCAACATTTATTGTTTTGTTTGGGGCTTTTTGATAAAGGCCATTCTCACTGGAGATAAGTGATACCTCATTGTGGTTTTGATTTGCATTTCCCTGATGATTAGAGATGTTTTTCATGTTTGTTGGCCATTAGTCTATCTTCTTTTTAAAAGTTTCTGTTCATGTCTTTTGCCCACTTTTTGACAGGGTTATTTGATTTTTTCTTGCTGATTTTCCTGATTTCTGTATAGATTCTACTTATCAGTCCTATTGGATGTGTAACGTGAATATTTTCTCCCACTCTATAGGTTGTCTGTTTGCTCTCATGATAGTTTCCTTGGCTGTGCAGAAACTTTTTAATTTGATCAGGTCCCATTTATTTATTTATTTGTATTGTTGATGTGATTGCCTTTGGGGGTCTGTGTTGAATCTGTAGATCACTTTGGGTAGTATAGATATTTTAAGAATGTTGACTCTGCTGACGCATGAGCATGGTATGGTTTTCCATCTGTTTTCATTCTCTGCTATTTCGTTCCTCCCATGTTTTTCCTTTGTCTCTGACAGTATGCTGGGTTTTCCCCCTTGCTTCTTTGTGTGACTTACGATTTGTGATTGAAAGACTGATGTTTTGTATAGGACAAAAGAGACTGAGCCAAATAGCATTGGGGTGGGGGTGGTGTTTAAGTCAATCTAGTCTGTAGTTGAGCTTTATTTTGGTCTTGTCGTTTTACCCTCAGTGCAATACAGGCTTCAATTTCGATTTCCAGTCTAAGAGAGCCCAACTCAATTTAAAAAAAAAAAAAAAAGTAACCTTAGACTGGAAGTATGAAAACAGGTGGAAAACCATACCATGCTCATGAGTCAGCAGAATCAACATTCTTAAAATATCTATACTACCCAAAGTGATCTACAGATCCAACGCAATCCCTATTAAAATATCAACATCATTTTTCACAGATCTAGAAAAAATAATTCTATGCTTCATATGGAACAAGAGAAGACTCCACATAGCAAAAGTAATCTTAAACAAAAAGAACAAATTGGGAGGCATCAATTTACCAGAGTTCAAGCTGTACTATAAGGCTATAAGTAACTAAAACAGTATGGTACTGGCACAAGAACAGAGACATAGACCAATGGAACAGAACTGAGAACCCAGATATACAACCATCCTCATGTAGCCATCTAATCTTTGACAAAGCAGACAAAAACATACACTGAGGAAAAGAATCCTTTTTCAATAAATGGTGCCGGGAAAATTGGATAGCCACATGTAGAAGACTGAAACAGGATCCGCACCTTTCACCTGTCACAAAAATCAACTCACGGTAGATAACAGACTTAAACCTAAGGCATGAAACTGTAAGAATTATAGAAGAAAATGCTGGAAAAACTCTTATAGACATTGACCTGGGGAAAGAATTTATGAAGAAGACCCCAAAGGCAATCACACCAACAATACAAATAAATAAATGGGACCTGATCAAATTAAAAAGTTTCTGCACAGCCAAGGAAACTATCATGAGAGCAAACAGACAACCTACAGAGTGGGAGAAAATTCTCCCACTTCATGTTACACATCCAATAAGACTGATAAGTAGAATCTATACAGAAATCAGGAAAAACAGCAAGAAAAACTCAAAAAACCCTGTCAAAAAGTGGGCAAAGGACATGAACAGAAACTTTTAAAAAGAAGATAGACTAATGGCCAACATGAAAAAATCCTCAACATCTCTAATCATCAGGGAAATGCAAATCAAAACCACAATGAGGTACCACTTATCTCCAGTGAGAATGGTCTTTATCAAAAAGCCCCAAACAAAACAATAAATGTTGGCGTGGACGTGGAAAGATAGGAACACTCATACACTGCTGGTGGGACTGCAAACTAGTACATCCTCTGTGGAAAGTAATATGGTGATACCTCAAAGAGCTACAAGTAGAACTACCATTTGATCCAGCAATCCCATTACTGGGCATCTACCCCAAAGAACAAATGACATTCTATAAAAAAGACATCTGCACTTGAATGTTTATAGCAGCACAATTCATAATTACAAAACTGCAAAGATGGCCGGGCGCGGTGGCTCAAGCCTGTAATCCTAGCTCTCTGGGAGGCCGAGGTGGGCGGATCGTTTGAGCTCAGGAGTTCGAGACCAGCCTGAGCAAGAGCGAGACCCCATCTCTACTATAAATAGAAAGAAATTAATTGGCCAACTAATATATATATAGAAAAAAAAAAAAATTAGCTGGGCATGGTGGTGCATGCCTGTAGTCCCAGCTACTCGGGAGGCTGAGGCAGTAGGATTGCTTGAGCCCAGGAGTTTGAGATTGCTGTGAGCTAGGCTGACGCCACGGCACTCACTCTAGCCTGGGCAATAAAGTGAGACTCTGTCTCAAAAAAAAAAAAAAACTGCAAAGATATAGAAACAACCCAAGTGCCCATCAATACATGAGTGGATTAATAAAATGTGGTATATGTATACCATGGAGTTCTACTCAGCCACAAAAAACGATGGCGATATAGAACCTCTTGTATTATCCTGGATAGAGCTGGAGCCCATTCTACTAAGTAAAGTATCACAAAAATGGAAAAACAAGCACCACATGTAGTCACCATCAAATTGGTATTAACTGATCAACACTTAAGTGCAC
This sequence comes from Mirza zaza, assembly GCA_008750895.1. Lineage (NCBI taxonomy): Eukaryota > Metazoa > Chordata > Mammalia > Primates > Cheirogaleidae > Mirza > Mirza zaza. The sequence continues at coordinate 14,043 of VSMD01131019.1, forward strand.
ATATAGTAATAACATTTATTGGGTGTCGGGCAGATGGGAGGGGGTAGGAGGAGATGGGTACATTCAAACCTAATGGGTACAGTGCACACCGTCTGGGGGATGGGCACATTTGACGTTCTGACTCGGATGGGGCAAAGGCAATATATGTAATCTAAACATTTGTACTCCGATAATACGCTGAAATAAAAAAAAATAAAAATAAATATATTTAATTTAATTTAAAAAGAAAGAAAAACATGGTAACAGAGTTGAAGAATGCTGTGGAATGGCTGAAGAGTAAACTTAACGGAATCATGTAAGAGATTATCCAACAGGAAACACAAAGGGGAAAAAATGGGGATGGGGGACAGAACAGAAAATCCAAGAGCTGTGGGACAGTAACAATGATTTAACATACATATAATTGATATTGTAGAAGAGCAAGAGAATGGGACAGAAGAAATATCTGGTTGAGAATTTTCCAAAACTAAAAGACACAAAACCACAGATTGAAGTAGTTCAGAGAAAAGGTAGGATAAATCACACCTCTAACCTCCAGAAAACAATGAGACAAATCACATTCAAATTACTCAAAACTGAAGACAAAAAGGAAATCTTTAAGGCAGCCAGAAGAAAAAAAGACACATTATATTGCAAGAAACAAAAAATTATAGCAGATTTCTTATCAAAAATTACATAAGCTGGCCAGGCGTGGTGGCTCACACCTGTAATCCTAGCATTCTGGGAGGCCGAGACAGGAGGATCGCTCGAGGTCAGGAGTTCGAAACCAGCCTGAGCAAGAGCAAGATCCCATCTCTACTAAAAATAGAAATTAATTGGCCAACTAAAAATATAAATGGAAAAAATTAGCCGGGCATGGTGGTGCATGTCTATAGTCCCAGCTACTCAGGAGGCTGAGAAAGAAGGATTGCTTGAGCCCAGGAGTTTGAGGTTGCTGTGAGCTAGGCTGATGCCAAGGCACTCTAACTCAAGCAACAGAGCAAGACTCTGTCTTAAAAAAAAAAAAAAAAAAAAAAAAAAAAAAC
>VSMD01131021.1:0-19421 GCA_008750895.1 Mirza zaza
AGATGTTCCAGAGACTTAATGGTAGTAAAGAGAAGAGAACTTTAGACTCACTTCCTCTCAGACTCATTTTGAGAGTTTAACCTTAACCTTAGACCAATGTCTATACTTACATCTTTCAAATGGGCAGGCCCTTGCCTTCCCATCTGAATGTTTGGGTATTGTTACGGGATATCAATCCTTCTGTCTTCAACTCTGTCCCTTTCAGAGTAAAAGCACCTTGCTAAAACTAAAGAACCAGAAATCAGTGTTTCCCCCAACTGGAACTAAATGAAATCAAGAACACTGAGAAAGATGCTCCGTAAAAATGATCTTTTCTAGGGTACTCAATGGCATCAAGATTTGGGGAAATTCAAAAAAACAAAAAAAACCAAGAGGAATTCAAATGTTCTCCATAAAAATTATACTTCATTCAATGGTAAAATAGTTTTCATGATGAGCTCAGATTTGTGTCATAGGAAGACAGGAGGGAAAGGACCATCACGCATGGAGGATGTCCTGCATTTTGTATGGATTGTGTCACTTGTTCCTCTAAAATAAGGTAGTGCTTTCACTGCCACTTTATTAGCTAAAGAACGAACGAGTTTCAGAGAGATTACATAATGACACGGGGCTAAAATTCTGTGACTCCAAATCCCATGCTCTTAACCACTAATTCATAGATTATATAAACTTACATAAGGTCAGAGATAATTAGACTTTTCAACAGAACAGTACCCAGCTAATACTGATATGGAATAAAAACCTATAGAACTTCATTTATTCTTTCATACATATAAAGTATTGCCATGTACAAAGGACTGTGTTGGGACCCATGTGACAGAAGCCATTCCAAAAGCAGCAGCAGAGTTCTTTGTGTAAGAGGCAGTTATCAGTTCCTACAGTTTAGAAGTTTATCTATTTAATTTTCTTAAGTTTTACTGCAGCTTAGACCAAGTTTGGAGATAAAAAGTTATGCGTATTTGTCATCTGCAATGTAATCATTGGTCCTATAGTCCTTTCTTTCAAGGAAGCCCCTGTACTATGTAAGTTTAGCTGGCCTGTTCCAAAGTGAAGCGTCACCTATTCATCCCACCCTTTGTGATTTTTATAGATTTAGAACAGTGGTGTTTTACCTGCCTTGAGCCATGGGTTTCATGGATAATATAATAAAGACATATAAGCGCCCTCATCCCTAAACCCCATATATTCCAAACTTCAAGAGACTGGCAGACATTCGTGGACTTTTTATGGGCTGGTGGATTTCAGGCTAAGAAGCCCACATTTTGGCTCTTAACACTTATTCATTGAAAATCAGTATCTTTCAGGTTCATAGGTTACAGGATGGAAAAACTACTCCTCTTTCCTACTTGACCAAGAAACCATCTACAGTTACTTGCACTGAACATGTTGTGTAAATCATACTACAGATTTGTCCAGAAGCCACTAAAGCAGCAAACAGAATGGATTCCCCAGTTAAAGAAAGGGGGAAAAAAGAGCTGGAAAACAAACTCATCTGCCCATTATTCTACTGCCCACCCTCTCCGAATACATAAATTCCTTTATGATTATAGACAAAATTTTTTTCCCAAAGAAAACTACTGTTACATTGGGAGAAAATGCCCTTTCCTTACATACTATCATTGCACTAGGCAGCCCATAAAAAGAACCTTCTAAGTAATACATGTAAATGGTAGAATGATTCCTTTTTCTTTAGTGAGCCACTGTTCCAAGAGAATGCCTACTTTCTAAATGGAATAGATTTGGTCATCCTCTCATGAATATTCATTATGTTTTCTGCACACATGACTTTTTCTACATCAGTTGGAAAAACATTTATTAAACATCTACAATAAACAAAACTCTGGTCATAGAGGACACCAACACCTAAACACCTAATCTCAACATAGCACTATAAGCACACTAATGGCCATATTTACGGGGCGTAAGTGATAATTTAAACACAAAGTGAGAGAAACAGGAGCACAGGCTTATGATGGAGGCAACAGGCTTCTCAGGCACTGAAGAATGGAGAGCTAGTTTCTGTAGGCTCTGTGATCTGTGAAAACACAGATTACCTATCTGCCAAAATGATTCTTCTCAAAGATCAAAACAGGTGACTAAACAACTTGCAAATTATTCAATATTACATAAATGTGACTTAGCAATAAATTAGATCCAATGTCTGCCATTTGAAGAACCAACGCATGCATTTAATTTTGCACAGGAGCAGAAAGCTGTTTTCAGAGATTTCACATGGCACAGATAAACCAGCCATGACCAACACAATTTTGCTTGTTATTAGACTATCACCATGGGCACGTTTTATCCCTGCAGATGTAATAAAAATATTTCCAAGGAGAATCAGATATATTCAAGCAAACACTTAGATGGGGGGAAGCAGTATGCCATCCATTAGATATAAGTTTCATGTTTTTTTTTTTTGGCAACCTTTTATACCTCATGTTCTTTTGCTTTATGAAAATATATGGTGCTACCTTCTCATTCCCGGCATGCTCTTATATCTGTACTGTTTTTTGTTACATTTGAAAGAAAGCAGATGTTGAAAACCTGTAGCAGGTATAGACAACGCCAAGCCAAAAAGCACTTAACAAAATGTTCATGCATTTCCATCTTACCTAGGACAAACATGGAATTATTAAGTGACTCATAATTTTTTAAAATTTCATAATTAAAAAAATTTTAAACCTAGACACTCACCCATTCCCATCTGGTTAGCATCAGGAGACTTGCTATTTATTCTGCAAATGTAGAAATTTTTCAGTGATGGAAGAGAAATTTGTTTACACTAAGAAGCCTGGTTCACACTGTGCAGAGTGTTATGTCATGGTGAGGTGTACCCTAAGACTCATGGCATGCCTCCACTACTGTATTTTTCCCCCAATTCAGCTTTATTTGCTTTGTGACCTTTTCTTTTAAATTGGATTTTCAATATTAAAATGTGGTTTACTGAAGAACACAGTAAAACATTTTTCAGAATCTGAAATTTCAGCATGTTTTATGGGTGGTGGGAATTCTAATTCATGTCTATTTGTCCAATGAGTGAATGTAAAAAATAAATTACAAAAAAAAGAGAATACTAATCAATTTGTCTTTACAAATGAAATGGATTACTTGAGAAGATCCTTGAAAATATGTAAAGTTAAAACGGTTAAAAGTACAAGCTTTGGAGTAATTTAGACTTCATCTATAAAATAATGAGACTTTTAAAAAAACCTCATAAAATTATATGCATTGAAGAAAATAATGTATGTAAGCCATTTATCAGAGTGCCTAGAACATAAGTATCCCCAAAAAGTTAAGAAATAAAACCATACATTTTATTTCAATGTTTTAAAATGTAGTCTCCTTGGATTAGCTATCATTATAATCGCTATTTCAGAAAATAAATTCTTTAACTTTTAGTTTTAAAACTCAGTCTCATACATATCTCCTCTAGGCACAGATCATTTCCGTCCTTTCCCTCCTACATGCCCGACTTGTGGCATTTCTTTGCTTTTAGCAAACTCCCAAGTCTGAAGCTGCCATACTCCTGTCAATCTTACCAACCTTTCAAACTCAGTCTCTTCCATGTGGCCTTCTGATGAATTTGTATCTGCACCTATATATATTTTCTCTTTTTAAACTTAAAGGCAAACATCACATTAGATAGTATATTTCTCCCCGTAGGTTTAGAACTGTATTAGATTCCGAAAATCCTTGATGGTATCTCCCCAGAGTAACTGAGGCTATATTATAATTCCACCAACCCATGAATAAACCCCTCCAAGCTTTCTAGAAAAAGGGTTTTACTCTCCAAAAATGGGAATAATAATACTGAGTTATAACAGATATATTCAAAATATACAATACAAATTCTTCTCATGATACAAGTATCTTGGAGTCTTAGCATACCATAAATGTAAAGGAAAGGAGATAAAAGTGACTATTTTAAAAAATACATAACTGTCTAAGTAAGAAAACATAATAGAAACCTAGGGGTGATATATCTTACCTCCTATCTCATTGCATTCCACAAAAAAGAGGCATTTTCTACAAGGAAACAACTTTAAATGCTACTTAATTTTTGATATTTTACCTCCTTAATTCAAATACTTTCTCTTTGTTCAACACTGGATCAATTAAAATGAGTGCTTAATCTATACTCACATATGCAAATTTGAAATATTTTAAAACACAAAACTATTGACATCAAAACAGCAACACAAATCCATTTAAAATGTGCTTCTAAGTACAAAAGAAAAAGTAAATTCTCTGCACACTGAAGCCTCCTCCGTTACCATTCTACATATAACTTTTCATAAAACATGCCAAAAAGAGACATGAATAGAAACCTGTTTTTAAAACTAACTGAATACCAAAGCAATGAACATAATATTAGACCACAACATAAGACTATCACAAAGCATTAAAATACCTTGGATTTAAATGTATATACATAAACAGAAACGTTTAATAAAAGCTGAAAATAATTATTATGAAAATCAACCAACAGTTAATCTAGAGCAGGAATACTGGAAAATAACTTGTATATAACACAATGGTGTTCTTATGAGATACATTTATAGTTAATAACATTTTTAAAAAGTGAGCTCATATTATTTTCATAAATGGTAAAGGATGCAGAAATCCTAATGACTAATTATACTTGATTCCACTTCTGGAATACTGCTATAGGAATTCCTGAGAGTTCTACTGTGACTTTTGTAGCATGGACAGTGACAACTGAAAGTCAGTGAGGTAGAGGAACTTATCAGGGATGGCAGGTTATACCGAGGAGACTAATGCACACATGTATTTATAATCTGGAGAAATAGATTTTAAAAATCAAGTAACTTCCTAAAATAAAAGGAAAATGAACAAACTGCTCTAAGGAATCTGAGAAGAGGCAGGTATGATCCAGAAACATTCAGGACATTCCTATAGCTGCCTTGTCAATACGACTGTGAGAAGTAGTATTGAAAAAATGACACTTAGACAACTGAAAGCAGTTCCCACTACAGAATGAAAAGAAACGCAATATGGACAGCTGTCACTACAGGGAATCTGTGACGCATCCATTCAAGAGCTGTAACATTTCCTCTAAATCAAAATCGCAGAATTGGATACTAGATAGCTCAGGACCCTCACAGAAAGATCTCCAGAAATTACATTTTAGACAAAAGTTCTTGCTCAATTATTTTGACAGCATAGTCATGAATAAGGTTTGCTAGCTTAAATCAGGAATGCAGCATAAATCTTGCTGTTGCAGTAGAAATAACCTAATTTACGTGTGCCCTGCTGAAAATAAAAAGAAAGGCTGCTATAATGTGATGACTCTATGAGTCGACAATTGCCTCCCTTAGGCAATAATACTTAAGCAAGAATATCCCTATTATGTCCAAATATTCCCTATCTTGATAAAAGAGAATCTCTGATTTTCATAATTTTTTTAAGTCGGGCAAAAGCATACACTAAAGAGAGCACTGTATTGTATGAGATTATACTGCCAATCTAGTAATGATTTCAAGAACCATATGTTAACAAGGAAGTCAGTGGTAATACTTTCAAGCACTGAACCCCCACCCCTAATAAATTTAAATTTCTAGGTTTAGATGATTGGGGCATCAAATACATTAGCAAATAATATTTAAGGCACTATTTTACAATGTAGAAAAGGTAACCATTTGTTTACTGCTATGTTTCCTTAATGATGTTCTGCTTTCACCTACAAGGAAATGCTGAATGGCCAATTTTTAAAATTAATCAGGATAACCTTGTTTTAATGTGAATTGCCCTCCCTTTTTACTATGGTGAAGTCACCAATAACACCAAAAAATGACAATAAATGTCCATGAGATCTACTTCTCAATTATAATTCTGAAAGGAGAAAATACTGCATGAGCAATGTTAGGAATTTTGGCACTGAAACTACTCGTATATTCTTGACAGTGTGATAAACTGCTCCACTTTTCAAAAACATCATAAGGGCAATTTGAGCTACAATACACATGAAAGGAAATTTTAGAGGTCTGTTTCTAACACACAATCGCCTTGCTCATGCATATGTACCCTCACTCAAGATAAATGCCTGAGCTTACTATTGTTTAAACCTTTAAAGCAACATTCTGCACCAACACTAAAACAGCATCAGATCTCATTCCAAAAGAACCACAGATCACACAGGCAACAGAAATCTTACCTGGGAACCCCCCTTGGACCATTGCTGTACCAGTGTTCCCTTCAGGGTATCTGCATTCCTGACAAACATTCAATGCTGGAAGCAGCTCAAATCCTCTCCACAGACTCTGTCCTCTCTCTTCTGACGACCTTGGGCCTATTTTTTTTTTTTTCCTCCTCAGATTTTATTCTCTTTAAGGGCAACCTGTCAGACTATTTCTATCACGGAGAAGCAATCAATTAAGCTAATTTCCAACCAGCCCTCAAGCTAACGGTCACATCTGTCAGCAGGTGAAAGCTTCCTGGAAAAGTATGCCACAGAAGCAGAATCCCTGGTTTCCAACATCTGACCCTCGGAAGCTTCACGCTGCCGACTGTGACATTCAGTTACCCTGCTCTCATCAGGGTGATAGCTCTATTCCAGAACGGGAGGCAATCATGCAACCGTTTACTTTGTGGCCAGCTTCAATTAATATCATTTTAATGACCCACTTTTCCCGCGCGGAGAAACAGTTCATCATGTTAGTTACATCTTTCAAATGCAAATGAGAAGGAAACAGCAGTTGATTTTTAGCCTGTCCAAAGTGAGGGGAACAGTCCTCAACTCACTCTCTCCTTATTGCTCCCAGCATTGAATCACGCTTATAACAAAGAAGCCAGTGAACCACATTGAACATGCGGTATCTGGAGCGAGATTCATTCATTTGTGTCTCGGTAACATTCTAAACATGCAGTAAAGATTCTACTTAAGAAGGCAAGTCTTCAAGCTAGCTTTTTGGGGGAGAAAATAATGAAAAAAAATTGTAGCTTCAGAGAATCCACTAGAAAAATGGCTGAGGTTTCTTAAACTTCACTCAAAATGCTACATCGCCCTGCCACACCCCCTGCCTCCTCCCCGCTCACCTGAATATAATCATAATCAACTGCAATTTAGAATTTTTTATCAATTACAGTATCTTCTAACCTCTCTTTGTAAAAGAATGAAAAATCATCTATGTGATCACTATATGAATAATATAAAAAAAGTCATGAACACAATTTAAATGCCACTCAGAAGGTTTTAAACAATGTAATTTTTAATTTACAGTTATAATAAATGCATCCAGATATCAAGAGTTGAAGCTTAGAAACTGTTCAGAAACTTAAAAAAATCACTAAAATAGAAAGCCAAGTTCATCAGTCTTCTCCAGTTATATGGCTAGAATAAAAATTCTACTTATTTTACTTAATTATAAATATGAAAGGTCCAAAAAGGGATGATTAACTGGGAGAAAAAGAATTTACACAAAACCAAAAAAATTAAACCTTAGCCTTTATTTCTAACACTTTCCCCTCCTATTTTGCAGTGCCAAAAACAAAAAACAAAACAAAAAAGAAAATACTGCCAGAAGCCACTAATGCCTTTGGCTTATTTGAAGTGAACATTCTTAACATTCTTTAAATGCTTGGTGATAATTGCTGTTGATTGTAGTGACATCTATTGGTAATGCAGAGATCAACTACAGAGTCCTAATGAAACAAAAAATTTTTAAAAACCCAAAGAGTTACTAGATGCTCAAAAATCTTTGTTTATCATGAGTTTACTTCCTCCTAAAAACTGGCACCTCATACAGAGAAAGGTCCTGAAAGGGAGAGCCTACGTGTGGCCCCGGACACCAAATGGCAACTTGAGTCTAGTCCTGCCCTCAGTAACTAATTCAGCATTTTGGGCAAATTAATCACTCTTGGTCTCAGGATCCTCAGCTGTAAAATTAGACAGACTCCACATGAGCTTTAAGGTTCTCAGATCCCATGACTGTCAACGAAGACATTGATTAATATACTTTTATTCCCTTCTATAAAGTATCAAGGAAGACGTTGATTAATATGCTTTTATTCCCTCTTAAAAGTAATTTACTACTTGATTGCTCTCCTCCTTTAACGGAGACCTTTTTATAATTAATAACTTTTAACTATCTCTTACACATGTGACTCTTTCATTTAAAATGATATTTGACTTTGGAACAATTTTAACAGTTTTATTGAGTGTAGTTTCCACACCATAAAATACACACCCATTGCAAATGTACAAGTCAACGATTCTCAGTAAATTCATAGAGTTGTACAACCATCACAACTATTCAGTTTTAGAACATTTCCACCACCCCAAGAAATTCCATCAAGTCCAATCTCAAGCCCCGCCCCAGGCTGCTTTATGCCTTGGTGAATTTGTTTCTTATGGACATTTTATAGAAATGGAATCACACAGTAGTATATCATCGTTTGCATCAGCCTTCTTTTACTTAGCATAATGAACATGTATGAGCACTGTGCTCCTTTTTATTGCTGAATAGTATTTCACTATATGGATTTACACTGTTTATCCATTCACCAGTGGGTGGACACTTGGCTCGTTTCCAGTTTTGGGCTATTATCAATAATGCTACTATGAATTTTCACAGAAGAATGTTTGTGTTGACATATACTTTCATTTCTTTTGAGTATATACCAAGAAGTAGAATTGCTGGGTTGTACAGTAAGTCCATATTTAACTTTTAAAGAAACTGCCAAACTGTTTTCCAAAGCAGCTGTACCATTTTACATTCCAATCAGCAGTATAGGAAGGTTCTAGTTGTACCACCTGTCTTTTGTTATTAAAATCATTCTAGTGAATGTACACTGGTTTTAGTTTGCATTTCTCTAGTAACTAATGATACTGAGCACCTTTTTACATGCTTATTAGCCATTCACATGCTTCTGGTGAAACGTCATTTCAAGTTTTTGCCCATTTTTGAAAATTGGGTTGGTTGCTTTCTTATTATTGAGCTGTAAGACAAAATGCTTTTTCAATCTTTTAAATAAGCAGATTTTCTTATATTTAAATTCAGGTACATTGAATAGAGTTGAAAGAAGAAATTTTTTCTTGATAGGTGCCATAGTGCCTGCCTGTAATCCCTGCTGCTTGGGAGGCTGATGTGGGAGGATTGCTGGAGCTCAGCCTGGCCAACGTCGTGAGACCCTGTTGTGAGACCCTGTCTCCAAAAAAAGAAAGAAAGAAAAAGAAAACAAAAGTAGGGAAGTCTCTCTTAAATAGTTTAGTGTATATTCTTCTATGCTTTTTTTCTCAAGTAAAAAATATTAAGAATCCTACGGAGTTCAGTTTTGGGCTTGGAATTTCACTAAAATCTGCTGTTTGGCTTTGGCCTCCAGATGGCTCACGTTCTGAAAGATAGTGGGGGCATCATCATTCAGGCACCTCTGAACCAGTGAGAGATCAATGACCTGGTGGTGACAGCATGGATTAACAATGAAAACAAAGTTGTGTATTAACGGCAATGACTCAAACAAGGCTGACTCTTGGATTTACTGTTACTACTTAGGCTGGCATTCTTGAAGTAACTTGGGAGTGAAAAATCTCTTTCTGTGACATTATGTGCTTGCTATGGTGAAATTCTAGCAGTTAACTGAAGTATAATGCTTATTTATTACTACAGGAGTAAAATATTACAAATAAAGATCAGATGAAAGCTGCTAGTGTTTTTTTCTTTTATTTTTGAAAATTAAGTTTAAAATTTTTAATTTAATAATAGAGACAGAGTTTTGCTATGTTGCCCAGGCTGGTCTCAAACTCCTGGGCTCAAGAGAGCCTCCTGCCTCTACCTCCTGAGTACCTGGGACTACAGGCATACAATGCTATACTTGGCAAAAGCTGATATTCTTTTTATTAAAAATTACTAAATAGAAAAAACATATAGAAAGTTAATGGGAGAAATAACTTTATAAAGAACATTATATCCTTTGTCAGTTAACAAAATGTTCACAAAAATTTAAATACTGCAAGGCAGAATAACAGAGATTAAGTTTGCCATTAAGTTCTTGGAGACTGTTTGGCAAACTAACACTCATAGTAAATGAAGTAACCTTTAAAAGCTGTATTTTTAGTTGTTAGATTCCATTCGAACTATTAATTTTTCTCAAAACATTTTCCAGTATATACTTTCTACATGAGGAGGAATGAAGTAAAAGTAAAATGTCAACACTACAACATCAAAATTCCATGGAAATGAAAAATTACAAATTCATATACAAATAATCCTTTGCTCCAGAGAAAATAAAGAAGAGAAAGAGAAAAAGTATTAGAGAAAAGTGAAGTACTCCAAAATACCTTTCTCTCCTAGTGATTTCAGTTGCAAATAAAAGTGTAACCGTGTCAGTGTGCAAAGGTGATCAGGGAGCAGTTTAGTAGTAGACAGTGTTAATAAAGTATTAGTCCTAAACAATAATATTAAACTTTAAAAAACTGACTAGAATTTTAAAAAATTAAAGTATAATAACTTTTGTATAAAATTTTAATGTTCCTATGCCACAATTTCATTATGTAATGGCAATATCTGGCACAAATTGAAGAATTCTGTATCACTATTGATAACAGTAAAAAGTAGTAGCTAACACTTCTGGAGCACCTCTTGTGTAAACACATTATATACATTATCTCTTCTCATCTCTCACAACAACCCTGTGAAAGGTATATTGTTATTATCATCTCCATCTTACAAATGGGGAAACTAAAGGAAAGAGATGCAATTTGTCCTAGGTCAAATGGCTAGAAAAGCTTAGAGGTTAAGTGACTTAATGAGAATATATTACAATATATCTCACTATAATTGCTATTAGTGGAAAAACACCAGTGTAAATATCTCTGTAAATATATATACACACACACACATATTCACATGGACAATGAACTCCTTAGGATATGATGAAGCTAAATTATTCAAAGAATATACACATTTAAATTTTTTATACATGCTGCCAAATGAGTCTCTACAAAGAAGTATACAAATTTCTATTCCTACCAACAGTATACAAGAACTATTTTTGTACCTCTCCAACAATGATTAATATTAATTTTTAAAATGTTAAGTAATCTGCCGGGCGCGGTGGCTCACGCCTGTAATCCTAGCTCTCTCGCAGGCCGAGGCGGGTGGATCGTTTGAGCTCAGGAGTTCGAAACCAACCTGAGCAAGAGCGAGACCCCATCTCTACTATAAATAGAAACAAATTAATTGGCCAACTAATATATATAGAAAAAATTAGCTGGGCATGGTGGCGCATGCCTGTAGTCCCAGCTACTTGGGAGACTGAGGCAGGAGGATTGCTTGAGCCCAGGAGTTTGAGGTTGCTGTGAGCCAGGCTGACGCCACGGCACTCACTCTAGCCTGGGCAACAAAGTGAGACTCTGTCTCAAAACAAAAAAAAAAAAAAGTTAAGTAATCTGATAAGCCCCCAAATCTGTTTTTATATTAATTTACACTTCTCTCATTATAAGTAAGGGTGAACAGACTTTATGTACTTGTTGCCTAAATCCATTTCTCTTTTCTTTTTTGTGTGTAGCAAGGAGAACTCTGAGAATATAAATCCATTTCTTTTGTCACATATTGTCTGATCTTTGCTTTTTTCTATTATTGTACATGTCTTTTTCTTCTGACTATATATTTTTATATGTATATACCCAATGTTTTTGATTATTATGTATAAAATGGACTCTTTTCCTTTACACTTTTGGTATAATAATTTGAAACGCCTTTCCCTGGACCAAGATTCTATTTTTGAAACATTTAATATAGACGTTTTATGGTATTTTTATGGTTTCAGTTTTTAGAATCACATGATTCTTTTGTAATTAATTTGTAATGCTGTTGAGAAGTGAAGACCTCTACATTTTGTCTCCACCTACTTCATCATTCATTGAATAATCTATCCTATTTCTACCACCTCAAAAAAGAATTTATGTTCTAAATTCTAAACAAACACCTGAATCTATTTCTAGACTATTTTTAATGCAAATATTTAACCGATTTTATTACTGCAGTTTTAAATCTGGTTCCTAATCAGGAGTGCTACTGGCACTCTGGGCAAGATAATTCTTCACTGTAGGGAACCATCCCTCAGGCCCTCAGCCTACCAATGACAATAGAAACCGCCATCCATTTAGACCAGAGGACACTTGGCAACGTGCGGAAATAGTTTTGGACCTGGGATGCTGCTAATATCCTACAACGCACAGGACTGCCCTGCCCCCTGCAACAGGAATTTTCCAGTCAAGATGGCAACAGTGCCAGGGTGGAGAAAACACTCCCACCCATGTTGAAAAGCTCCAGACTGAGTTTGAAAACCACCAATTTAGAGTAGATTCAGATATCAGGGGAAGGCAAGTCCCCTCTTCATTATTTTTCTTTTCCAAAATTGCTAAGCATTTTTTATTTCCAAGTCAATTTTCAATCAATTTCTTGTATTAAAAAAGAAAAAGCCTATTCTACCAAGGATTTGGGTTCAAATTACCTCAAACTTATACACTAATTTAGAGATAACTGAATTCTGTAATATAATAGACTTAGTCTTCCAATCAGGAAAATAGTATTTCTATTTTTCCACCAAATCTTCTTCAATAAAGTTCCATGGTTTTCTTTAAAAAAGAAGCTATGATCTGGGCATGGTGGCTCACGCCTATAATCCCAGCAAATCAGAAGGGAGGAGGATTGCTTAAGGCCAGAAGTTTGAGAACAGAGTTTTGGGACCAGTTTCCTACCCTACTCTACTTGGAACATATGAGAATTATCCATAAAGACTTTTTCTTAAATTAAATATGTGTATGTACATATTTTATATGTGAATTTTAAATAATTATGGTGAAGTGGAGTGATTGCTAATGAGTAGGGATTTTGAGGTGAGTGAAGCTACTGCGTTGTACATTTTAAGTAGGTGAATTGTATGGTAAGTGAATTATTTCTCAACAAAGTTGTTATTTTAAAAAAAAAAAATTATTGCCTCTAAATGTATAAATATTGTGACTCTGAGTAACAGATTTGGCAATAAACCACATTTGACAAGGCCTTAACTAGTATCCTATCCTTAAAATAACTGAAACAGTAAGAATTAAAGGAAAACATGAAGAGGCAAGGTATTGGCAATCTAATTTTTATTTGCGTGGGGCAGTACATAGGTTAATGTTATCATTATGCTTCACACTCAAGATATACTCTTTATCAAGCATTCTATTATGACAAATGATGACCAGGTCCTTTCTCAGAAAAAAAAACATTAAGTTGAAAAAAACTACCTAAGACGGCATGCTTTTCTGGAATTAAAGTATAAAGAAAGAGCTTTAGGATTTCTATAGTGTGGGGTTTCATTCACATTTCTGCTATATACTTAAAAGCCAGTGACAACAAGCAAGTCAATTATTCTCTGAGTTTCTAGGACCTTATCTGAGTCAAGAGACATGTCTGTTGTGAGATTCTCACTGCTGCTTTATGACCACTCTCTTGTATGTTACAAAAAGTCATTCCAAAATCTTCTACTCCCTGTAGTTTACAAATGTAGTTGAAAGAACGAATGCTGACAGGTTACAAAGACCTGGCTGGTGTAAAAGCATTTAACTTCTGCGATCAAAGTGAACAAAACAGGATTTTCTGGAGATGTGGCTTCTCTCCTGGGGGACTAAAACGTTTAGATAAGGTGAGGGATGGCATATGAGGAAAGAGAAGTCAGGTTATTCCGCACAGAGTGTTCTCAAACTAGATGGACAGTACAGTTCCACAGGCGGGGTATCTCTGAAGCTCCACAAGCAAACATGGATTTTCATCACATCCCCATTGTTAACTAGGCAAGTCGCATACCCTATGTTATTAATTTGCCCCAAATACTGAGTTTCAGCCGGGTGTGGTAGCTCACGCCTATAATCCTAGCATTCTGGGAGGCCGAGGCAGGAGGATCGCTCAAGGTCAGGAGTTTGAGAGACTAGCCTGAGCAAGAGCAAGACCCCTCTCTACTATAAATAGAAAGAAATTAATTGGCCAACTAAAAATATATAGAAAAAATGACCCGGGCATGGTGGCGCATGCTTGTAGTCCCAGCTACTTGGAAGGCTGAGGCAGGAGGACCGCTTGAGCCCAGGAGTTTGAGGTTGCTGTGAGCTAGGCTGATACCACAGCACTCTAGCCCATGCAACAGAGTGAGACTCTTGCCTCAAAAAAACCAAACAAAAAAAAAAACCTAAACACTGAGTTTTTATAATGTGTCAGGCCAAAACAGAAAGGGTCATGAAACTTAGAGGGTTTAGTGGGGAAGACAGATATTAATCTAAAAAGTATTTTAAAAACTATATTTTTCCAAATGCTAGAACAAGAAAAGTGCAAGGTTTTCCAAAGAAGGTGACATTAAGCTGAAATTAGCAGAAAGTATAAAACTTCCTTCAAAGGCTCTTCTGAATATCAACTGAGAATGCATTTGAAGAGTTGTTGAGAATGTATGGCACAAAGAAGGTACTCGATAAATTGTCATTATTACCATATGATTACTAAAAATGTGGTAATAAAAATGTAAAGGAAACTACGAATGTGAGAGACTAAGAATGAAGGTTCACTTGTATCTGTTGATTCATTGTCAGGAAGCGAGAGAACAAACAGAAGAGAAGTTTCATTCTGGGGTGGGGGGATGGGAGCACTGGTAATGGCTTCAGTCAGAACTGAGAACAAGAGGTAAAAGGCCAGCCTAGGGGAAGACATAACATTTTATTTTGGTGAAAGGATTTAAAGTGCTAGTGGAAAAAGGACCTGGTATATTCCCAAAAGCCAAGTGAAAATTTGGATCAGGAGATCAGAGGAGTAAGGCTAGAAACAAAGCCTTCAAAGTGACCATGTGATCGTTAACTGAGTGATCTTGTTATGCCCTCAGTCATCTTGAATCTTTGACAAGACACTCTGGTTTTAAACTTAGGTATTAAAGGCTATTACCACAAGGTAAGTCAAAAGTTCCTGCACCGTCAATGCATATCTTTGACAAACACTGCAACCTTTGATAACGGCTGTTTTGTCCACAGCTAAGCACTGATGAAGTACATTGTTTCTTAATTCTTTTTTTTGGAGACAGAGTCTGACTCTGTCACCCAGGCTAGGGTGCAGTGGTGTCATCACAGCTTGCTGCAACCTCAAACTCCTGGGCTAACTGATCCCCCTGCCTCAGCCTCCCGAGCTCAGGCATAGCTAGAACTACAGGTGTGCCACCATGCCTGGCTAATTTTTCTATTTTTTGAAGAGACAGGGTCTCACTTTTGCCTTAGTCTGGTCTTGAACTCCTGACCTCAAGCGATACTCTCATGGCCTCCCAGAGCACTAGGATTACCGGTGTGAGCCACTGCACCTGGTCCTGTTTCTTAATTCTTAAAATTCAAGCAACTTTTGTTCAATGGATAGGCATTAGACTTCTTACGATAATTAGACAGCAGGATGAAATATGTTCAATTATGCAAGTTAAGTGATCTAAAATATAAATGCCTATTACATAACATACTTTCTATATTGGTTGTAACATTTATTAATAATTCTTACAATAGGCCAGGCGCGGTGGCTCACGCCTGTAATCCTAGCTCTCTGGGAGGCCGAGGTGGGCGGATCATTTGAGCTCAGGAGTTCGAGACCAGCCTGAGCAAGAGCGAGACCCCATCTCTACTATAAATAGAAAGAAATTAATTGGCCAACTAATATATAGAGAAAAAAATTAGCCGGGCATGGTGGCGCATGCCTGTAGTCCCAGCTACTTGGGAGGCTGAGGCAGCAGGATTGCTTGAGCCCAGGAGTTTGAGGTTGCTGTGAGCTAGGCTGACGCCACGGCACTCACTCTAGCCTGGGCAATAAAGTGAGACTCTGTCTCAAAAAAAAAAAAAAATAATAATTCTTACAATAATCTGAATGATAATTATTATGGTTATTTTATCAAGTATCCGCTTTCTCTTCTTCCTCATCAATTCCTTATTGCTAAATTCAATGGTTACTTTTATGTCTCCAACCTCCTCAACCTCTCAGTAGCGTTCCACAGTTGTCCACTGCAGTTCAGTGACAGAAGCCCTCTTGAAACACTTCTTTTCTCATAAACTACATAATGCCACAATCTCCTGGAAGTGTTCTTACACTAGAATGCTTTTTTGCTGGCTCCTGAAGCAGGTGCTGAGCTTGCATCTTGTTGCCATCTATACACTATTCCTAAGTAAACTCATCAGCTCCAATAACTTTAAATACCATTTAGACCAGCAGTCCCCAACCTTTTTGGCAGCAGGGACTGGTTTTTTGGCACCAGGAACATGGAAGACAATTTTTCCATGGACCAGGGGTGAGGCAAATGGTTTGGGGATGATCCAATCGCATTACATTTATTGTGCAGTCAAACCTCTCTACTAGCGATAATCTATATTTGCCGCCACTCCCCATTACTAGCATCAGCGCCTCAGCTCCACCTCAGATCATCAGGCATGAGATTCTCCTAAGGAGCACGCAACCTAGATCCCTCGCATGCACAGTTTACAGCAGGATTTATGCTCCTATGAGAATCCAATGCCACAGCTGATCTGACAGGAGGCGGAGCTTATGCAGCGATGCAAGCAATGGGGAGTGGCTGTAAATAAGATGAAGCTCAATTCCCTGCCTGCCACTCACCTCCCGCTGTGTGGCCCAATTCCCAACAGGCCTCCGACCAGTACTGGTCTGCGGCCAGGGGGTTGGGGACCCCAGATCTAGACAGTGGTTTTCAGAGTTTGGTCCATGGATCAGAAGTATCAGAATCACCTGGGAACTCACTAGAAATGCAAATTATCAGGTCCGCCCAAAAATAAGAAATCAGAAATTGGGGGTGGGGGGCCTATCAATTAATTTTTTAACAAGCTTTCTGGGTACTTCTGATGCTCACTGAAGTTTGAAAACCACTGATCTGGAGTAACGTTTTTTGTAATGCAGGTTGCAACTCAGTTGCTGGTCATGAAATAAACTGAGTTGCAACGAACATTTTGTTTGTTTGTTTGTTTGTTTTTTTGAGACAGAGTCTCACTCTGTTGCCCAGGATAGAGTGAGTGCCGTGGTGTCAGCCTAGCTCACAGCAACCTCAAACTCCTGGGCTCAAGCAATCCTCCTGCCTCAGCCTCCCGAGTGGCTGGGAATACAGGCATGCGGCACCATGCCCGGCTCATTTTTTCTATATATGTCAGTTGGCCAATTAATTTCTTTCTATTTATAGTAGAGATGGGGTCTCGCTCTTGCTCAGGCTGGTTTTGAACTGACCTCGAGCAATCCGCCCACCTCGGCCTCCCAGAGTCCTAGGATTACAGGCGTGAGCCACCCCGCCCGGCCCAACATTTTAAAATATGAAATAGAATAGAAGAGAAAAAGAATAAAGTTCATCATATTATAAAGGTAAGTAATATTTCATGAAACATTTGTTTCAATTACATATGCACATTCCTGTGTGTGTGTGAACACACGTGCATATCTACACCCACCGGCTTTAAAGTATATATTACTGTGGGTCATAGTCTGAAAAAAACCCTGATCTATATGACAACATATATGAGCCAGATCTTTGTATGTCTGGCTCCTTCTTATCATTTAGGTTCTATTTTGGCTTTTCTTAACCATTCTACCTAATGTTGCTTCCTCCAAGGCATTTATTCTCGTGTTACCTTGTTTTTCTTTTAAAATTTATTTTATTTTTAATTTTATTATTTTATTTATTCAAAGGACTTATCACTGTTTATCTTCTTGTTTGTAATCTTTCTCTCCCACTAGAATCTAAGCTAATGAGGGGAGGGCCACGTTCCCTGAGGTGTTCCCAACACCTAGGACATCGTCGGCCCACCCATTATATCCACTTAATAAGCACTTCTTGACTGGATGCACTTCATAATTAAGCAACTCCCAAAGCCTTTTAAAGTTCTTTAAAATCATGTGTATCGCACGTTTGTGATCTAATAAAATCATACTTACTTGTGGGTCTATGGCTTGAATTCTAGCCACCCACTTGAGAGTCATGGGCCTTGGAAAAGTTATATTCTCATAATTTCACGACTGTAAAAACAAATAAAATGCTTAGCCTCTAGACAATAAGAATCTTTTGGGCAGCTGTGCAGAGTCATCATTTAATAAGAGGTACGGAACAAAGAAAAACCCATGGGATCCATTTTCAAAAGGCTGGAGGCTTTAGATTCACCTGAATTTTATCTTATTTTTTTATTTATTTTTTAGACAGAATCTTGCTTTGTTGCAGGCTAGAGTGAGTGCCGTGGCGTCAGCCTAGCTCACAGCAACCTCAAACTCCTGGGCTCAAGCAATCCTGCTGCCTCAGCCTCCCAAGTAGCTGGGACTACAGGCATGTGCCACCATGCCCGGCTGATTTTTTCTATATATATTAGTTGGCCAATTAATTTCTTTCTATTTATAGTAGAGACGGGATCTTGCTCTGGCTCAGGCTGGTTTCGAACTCCTGACCTCAAGCAATCCGCCCACCTCGGCCTCCCAGAGTGAGATTCACTTGAATTTTAAATATGAACTATCTAACAAATACCCCCATACAGTGCAAACTCTTGTGGAGAAGTTTAACAGTAAGTTTAGTAGGATATAAAATGAGAAGGGAACATACATTGGGAAGGAAATTAGGGACCAAAATGAATGGACAGGAAAGTCATATACACAGCCCAAACAGGTTTGCTGGAGAATGTGTGAAATGTATTGTGTTATAGTTAGAGAATGACTTAAATGTCAGATTTTTTTCCTGTATTCAGCATAAATCATTGTCCTTCCTGAGTCCTACTGGCACCGTGTACATGTGTCTGTGCATGTGAGATTGTAACTTTGGGGAGGATGCTGCTACTCTGCCTATCTTATGGCATAAAAGTTATATTCACAAGAGAACCCCAAATCACTCTGTACCTATTTCAGCTAGAGTAATGGGTTTTAAGTAACAGAAAGTATAGATGATGGTACAGGCTCTGGAGTCAGTGTGCCTGGGTTTGAACCCCATTTCCACTATTAGCTATGTGACTTTGGATACATTCCTTAATTTCCCTGAGCCCATTTCCTTATTTGTATAATTAGAGACCTCATGTTGACTGAGTTTATAATGTATGTAAAGACTTTTGAACAATGCTTGGCACATGGTAAGCAACCAAAGTATTACTAGGTATCACAACTCTTATACTTAGCTCTTCAAATGCTTTTTCTTCTCTAATTGTCACAACAGTCCTAAGAGGCAGGTAATTATAAGACATCCCCTTGTCCCCTTATAGATAAGCAAGTGTGAATCATGAAGAGGTTAAATGACTCATCCAAGAACTCACAACTGCTAAGAAGTAGAACTAAGATCAGAACATACTCTTAGCTGCACACAAACACGAAGTTTCCTAATAACTAGGCAAACGTTAATTTTCCAGCACCCTAGAAATTATGAATAATCAAGAATCTATT